>JAYJMJ010048135.1:0-20886 GCA_036873875.1 Laminaria ephemera | reverse complement strand
CCCACCGCCCCCCCCCCCCTTCTCTAAGTCACCCTGTTCTCCATTTATCTCTTACGTTGCTTTTATAAACTCTTCTTCCTCCTACACCTTCGTCTTCCTGGTGATTCTTACTTATTTTCTTTTTCTCTCCTCCCCCTCCTCCTCATCTGCTGCTACCGGAAGTATTCATCACGCTCGTATATTACCAGCCGTAGTCACAACTGCAGCGGAACAACGCTGCGGGGTGTTGTTGTTACCCGTGGAAGAAAAATGCCCCAATCTTCCAACATCCGCCAACTTGCTTTGTCTTGCTTTCAAGTCGGTGTTGAATGCTGTATATATTTCGAGGGAGTAGTATTGACTCCTTTTTTATGCAGTTCTTATTGCTGGGTCATATTGTTTGTAGGGCTTACGGCAGGGTGTCGTGCATTTCCGGTGGGATACTGCACGAAATCGTAGATTATGCCATACCTAATGGGGCATCAACGTGCCCCCCCCCCCCTCCCCCTCAATTCCTGATGGACCGAGACAAAAAATATTGTATGCCCCCTTAAACTCAGGCCAATAATGTCAATTTTTGCAAGGAGTTCTACTAGGTTGTAGTATACCCTCCCCGTTCGGTTACCTGTGATAGGGTGTCTGTTTTGTTTTGTGTTCCCCCTTGCACACCTCTACTAGCTTTCAGTGCTGGTATCTCATATGTAGCCCTCCATTTCGAAAGGCAGTAGTATACATAATAGGCAGGGGTGCATGGTCTTAGATTCGCACCTAGGGGTGCCAATAATTTTCATAAAATGAAACGCTTAACGCACTGCTTTGCCGGACGCGAGAAACACCCAAACGGAACAGGTGAAGATTTTGATACCAATTTTTGAAACAAAACGAAGCAAAATAAAATTTTCTCATTAGACTGGACTATTATACGATGTACGTAGCATACGTATCGGCATCGGCGCACACAAGTAGAGAAAAATAACAACGAAAAACAATAATTTCAACAATAACAACGCTGGTACACGACAGAAAATCGAAAACTGTCGTACCGTATACCGGTACCAGTCTGGGCGTGAATATAAGGGACTTTTTTACTCGAGTTAACCTGCAAAACAAATGAATGTGTACGACCGTAGTTCGAATCCCGACAAGCTCACCTGCTGCCTTCTTATATTTCACTGCCATTTTAATTTTTTTTTTCTTGCCTTGCCTACGTCAGCACAACCGAGTAACTCTCGGGCGTGATGTTTTGTTTCCACCGGTTGAGAGCAACGATGATGTATGACAATTATCGCGACGAGCACTTTTTGAGATGACAAAAAATACCAAAAATATTACTATTAGACCAATACTTGTCGTATTAACAATATGAGTGTAGTACTAGATATTGAGTACTTTTACATCTATACAAATACATGTACCAAGTGTATGTATACCCTTTCCCTCCCAGGGAGGGAGAGGGGTCAAGCGCAGTACGCCGTGGGCTTTCGTCGATAGGACGCACTGAGTTCCCTGCTTCTGCCGTCTAGTGAGGGTTCCTAAGATGATCGCAACAGAGGCTAACGCCGCCTATACATGGCCCCACCCCATTGTGTGTTCTGACCTTCGAGAGCAGTGCTCTGGTCGTTGACATTAATGGTTGTTGCTCCGAACAACGTATGATATGTATGCCGTTGCCGTTGTTTTGGTTTTTAATTCTTCGCGGGGCCGATATTTTGCCGAGGTCTGCTAGGCGTATCGAGCAGTGCTATGCATGCAAGAAAACGGTGAAGTTTTCACCCGAAAACGGTTACCGAGAACGTGATTGGCTGTTAGCCGATGTACCCAGGCCCGATGTACCCAGGCCTTTGTGGCCATCTCTCGGTATAGGTATAGCGGTGCTTTGATTTATGAGCGAAGCCCATATAAGGCGGTTTTTGTGACGGACTTCCCTTGTATGGGAAAATAGCGCAAAAAAATCCCGTTTTTTTGGTTAACGCCCCATGTTTTGTCCAGCGATGTTTGGTTTGTCGCGCGCGTGGGTCGGTGCCTCTCTCGAAAAAGAACATACTTTATGTTTTCGTTGGATCGGCGTAGTAACTAACAACACAATGGTGGTGGTTCATCGCGAACCGACTAGCCTCTCGTGCACGTGACTTCGAGTCATTTGAACCAAACAGCCTAAAGTGACCCCTCTACCCTAGTCTTGATACACAGGCTTATATTACATATCGCACATATATTATATTACTTCAAGCAGACAGGATTGTACCACGTCAAAGGCTTAGCCCTAAATACAAGAATACTTGATGTTAGCTATTGTACATGTTTCCAGTACGCGGTGATATTGCAATAATACCAGGTTATACCCCATCTTGCAAAGGCGTCCACGATGGTCTAGGGGGTTAACCTCGTAACCACTAAGGTCGATATCGCAGGTTCGAGCCCCCCCGAGCGCATACTCGTACTCTTAGGGACTTTTTCTTGTGCAAAAAATTGACTCGCGGAAAGCGCGAGAGCGTGATGAGTTAGCAAACTTCGATGAAAATCGACGAGCGTTGAAAATTCCGTCGTTCAGAAAACGTCTCAGGAAGAAAGTGCTTCCTCTATCATCGTGCTTTCGTTTTCATCGCGCAGGGAGTCCAGCATTCCTCACCGTTCGTCGAATATTATTGAATTTTAGTAACACCCACTTGCGCGCCTTAGGCGGCGAAACAAGCCTCCGAAAAAAACTGCGCCGTCCATATATCCTACGCACTACCCGCGATTCCATCTCCAGCGCAACTGTCGGCAAGGATGACGACAAAGGTGCACAATTTAGTTTTCTCGGGATCCTCACTTCAGGAGGTCCAAATCTCACGCGAAAACTGATGTCGAGAAGATTAAAAGTGTAACCCGATGAACAAACCTACCAGGTATGGTCTAGGTATTTGAACAAAATCAGATTGCAAAACAAGAATGAATGACATTCGGACGATTTTGGGTTAAGGAGCTCCGGTGATTTGATCATTCAGAAACAAAATAAACAATAAGTGCTACATGTATCGTAGCTTGAGTCCAATAAAAAATCGGCCATCTCGTAAGAAAACAGACTTTAAGAAATCTAGTCTAGGAAATAGAAAGATTTAATAAAGTGTGTAGCCTACGAGCGGCATAGGATTCATTGAATCCGCCCTCTTTCTTCTGGGTGGCCCGAGTCCACCGGGAAGCTTGTATTCTCGGGGACGAAAATAATATATTAAAAAAAGTAGACATTGTGCTTTCAGGCGCGGCCAGGAAAAGGATGTTAGCCTAGAGCCGGATTTCAGGTTTCTTACGAGAGGGCCGATACTGTACGATGCTCCACGTCGATATCACTGTTCTTCTCGGTAGGGTGGTAGTACGGCGGCCAGTAGCACTCGTGTGAAGGTCAATGCAAGGTGTTGTATTCTACCGCCAATCATGTGCGCCGGGTAGATGGCTAATTCATGCACGAAAGACCGTGCTTACCCGGGGGGAATGCGGGCAGTTCATCCCGACATCTCCCGCGATCGTTTACCTGGTATTCAGATGCCACGTACACCGATATAGAGGTGCACCATAACTTCCTGGGGCCCCGTTTTTGAGGAGGTCCATATCCTCTCCCAAACCCTGACTTTGGGGAAAACTAAAAATGCTACGTAGCCGATCGACAATCCCATGGGCTAGATATACAACCAACAATAGTGCACAAGTGCACAAGGACGGGTGTCACAATAGAGGTAGCATTTTTTCGCTGGAATATTTTCTGAACGACGGGGCTTCTCAAACCCAAAGATTTGCCGGAACGTCGTTCTTCTTTTGCAACACCATTCGTTGTATACCTAGGCCATGGCATTATGCACTTGCGTGTTTTCTCCACTTTGTAATTTGGGTAAGGTAGAAAGCTCCTCAAGTGAGGAGCCTCAGATTTTTTACGTGTGCACTTGTCTACCGTGGCACGAGTCAAAAATCATCAACAGGGGGTAGTTCCTCCCTTGAGGATCTCCACCAGCAAGAATCGGTTTGGCCAAACTGTGCTACCACTCTCGTAGCACGAGTAAAAGCTTTTGTGTACCTGGTACCGTACATGTGGGTACATTTTTTTGGCAATGAATGCTGTATATCGATGCTGTACTTGTTTGCGTACAACCCTGCGTTCAAGTACACGCCATGTTGCTAGTACCCACGTAGTTACCGATCATCGTAGATATCTCGCGTAGGGCGCCTACCTGCTATATTGAACAATGCGTTTTTCAGGTCGATAACTCGGTATGTTGCTTGCCTCGGGTTCTGGTTTAATAGTAGAACATTTCTTCGTCACACCACCTCCAAAATGCCCGTTGCCGTAACCAGCTGCCCGCACGACTGTCTTATAAAAACCTCTTCCTGAGTGTCACAGCGTGTTATATGACAATCCATAGCCTGTGCATATTGCTTCACATGAATGTGTACGTTGCGAAATGTAATGGAGAAATTAACGGCCACTCCCCCCTCCGACTACGTTGCTAAATCTTGTACTCCTCCCTCCGACTACGTTGCTAAATCTTGTGCTGTATTTAACCACCTCTCCCCCCTCCACCGCCGCTTGTCTGCATTACATGCCATCGCCGATGCGAAATAGCAACGGACACGATGAGGGCCTGGAATGGACTTCGACTCATGGGCTTCGCAGTCCTCGTCATGCTACCCACGGTCTTAGCACAAAGTAAGAAACGCGTGGGGAGCACGTGCATAGTTATCAGTGACGCATGCTACGGAAAACGGGCCACCTCTTATTTCTGCTGCTGCTGACACGAGGGCCTCTCCAACGCACCCATCCACTGACTTCGAGAAACATGGAAGCGGAACTAGATAAGAGGGAGAATAGCTGTCGCTTCGAACTCGCGCAGCAGGATACGTGTAACCGTGCTCAACTTGTATGCGCTGGTAGAGTGGGGTGTGGCTAGCGGTTGACGGTTGTTGTCGTTGCTGCTGTTGTTGGTTGCCCTTGTGTTGTCGTTGTTCCTTGTGTTTTCAGGGGGACATACGTACAATACATGTGTTTCCCTGTAAAAGCGCAACACCTGGCACAACCCAACCCCAACACGACAATGGTTTGAAAACATGTATTCGATCTTGATTGGGTGACCGGTGGCGTACAGAAAGACTCTCGTATACCAGCTAATAGACAGGCGTCACCCAACTCGAAGCGGTGGCTAATTTTATGCGCGGTGTAACAATCCATCGGCCTAGGTATAGAGCGAAATAACGCACTATAATATTCCAACGATGTTCGGTAGCTTCCCTTCGTTAAAGAGCCTTGTCACAAACGTTTTCGGCACCAAATGCAACCAGTATCGTAGCATGCCTCCAGTACTGGTAAAGGCGTAGTATGTATATATTCGTACCGCTATGTCCGTACATGTAATGTGTGCCACGGCAGGAGTGTACTTGCTTTGCTCCAAGGCCCCTCGCTTGAGATCTATATTTGACCAAGGGACTGGCTTGGAGAATGACGAAAATTAACGCGACCAACAATCCCATGGACCACGTGTAATACAAATATTACTCGGCATCATGCCAAACAAAGGTGTTTGAGTATCTCCTCAGTTAAGGAACCGTATCCGTCTCAAGCATGAAGGGCAAAAAGTACTGTCTTTTTTTTATTGTTGTTGTTTTTGCCTTCGGACAATTTAGCGTAGATGCCGTTCCGATATAATTCGAATATCTTTCCGTCAAGCAGTGGTATCTCTGCCATGACTACCTGTAATTACATTATGCCCATCGCTCCTAAACATTCCCAGAAAGTAGATGAAATCCAAGGGAAACCCATAAAGCACGAAACCTATGCACAAACCTCTATCTCCCTTCTGTGCTACCTTTATCGCAACACGCCTCTAAGATGCGTTTTGTGTCAAATGGAAAACCCATTTTCAATATTCTTCGTTCCATCCCCACTGGAGTAATACTCCCTGATATTGCTTTTCGCATGTCCATTTTCTCGCAGTCGGTTAGGGTTAGGTGTAGAGCTCCGCACGTAAGGATATTCATATAAATTCACGTGCTAGCCCTAACATAGACCGTCCCGCATCCGCCAATTATGTGGCGACCCGAAACGGATTATGTATCGTGCGCTCCGCAACATCTACCTCGCCGGCAGGTCTTTCTCAACTACCAGGTATAATTTTACACTTAATTTAATTTTCCTCCGTTCATCGTCGCCTTCTCCTGTACTTGACGTGTTTGCAGCCTGTACGAAAGACAACCAATGCGACGGTGACCATTGCTGCATGGAGAACGGAGAGTGTTCGAGTGAGTACATTCGGTACCAATGTCAATGGCTTTGGAGATTGAGTGGGTCCCTCGTTCCCGTATATTTTGGTCGGGTAAATTTTGCCGGATATCGTGCCCTTTCACTCCGTGTCTACTTCTTGGGTCGAAAGGTCTTCTACGGTGCGTTTCCCTATGCAGAAAAGGTCAGCATCAGGATTAAAACGTTAAAGGCAACAGACGCCGGTGCCATAATTAATGCCCAGGCACCCACCGTGTAGACGGCGCAGGAAACATTTGGAAGACCTTTGCCACTCAAGACACTGAAGTGTACATGGTACACATTTCCAGTCGAGTCCGATGGTCTGACTAGAACAAATACCGTCTAGCCGCTAGCATTCAGAATGCGTTTTCGTGTGCAGTGTTCGCACGTTCCACCTGTAGGCTCCTGTATCTCAGCACGGCCCAATACCGTCCCCGATGGTCTTGTGGCTTAACCTCGTAAACCACTGAAGTCGATTTCGCAGGGTCAAGCCCCCCCGAGCGCGTACTTGTACTCGTAGGGACTTTTTCTTGTGCGAACAATTGTCTTGCGGAAAGCGCGAGAAGAGCGTGAGTTAGAAAACTTCGATGAACATCGACGAGCGTTGGGAATGTTGAACCCTCTGAGCAATAAAATTGAAGGCACGTACCAGGGGGGAGAACAGACGATACCTGTGACCACGGGCTTGTCCAGAAGCTGGAAAGTAAACGTAGCAATATAAAACAAATCATGGTCTGTGTCTTTCAGGGCAGATATAGACCCCTTGCCTATATATGTCTGGTCCGCATCACCTAGATCATGATGCCGGATGGGAGCCGTATGATCTGCATGACGTGTCGGCATCGAATCTAAACTTTACCCAATGTTTGGCGTATTTCCCTTATCAGCGAGGGATGAGGACTCTGTTCTTGGGGGCGAGGCTGCTGATGATCTGTGCGAATGCTTGAGCGATGTACTCGACGAGGACACGGGATTGTGCAGTGAGTATGATACGCGCGACCCACGTACTGCGCGTTTTCGGCAAGGCAGCATGTTGGTGGTAGACGTCTTGATTTTGGATTTCGTCGTAACAACTGTTTCTGCTAGAATTGCACAAGCTCTTTGTATGGTCTACGTTATTAGACACAACAAACTAGTCGAGATGCTCGGTAATTTTGAGTAACACTAATCGGGATGCTCGGCTATATTCTTGGCACCTACCTACTGACTATCCATGCAACCCGAAAGTAATGCACACCCAGAGTTTGAAATGCCGAATGTACGCGATATATACTAAGAATATTTGGCATACACTTGGCAACACGTGTTCACGAAACCGACTTGCCGGAAAATATTATAACGAACGGTGTGTAGATGCACCATCATCGCAGGCCTGAACGTATTCACGCCCTCTTAAAGGTTCTAGATCGTGTGATCGCTGTATGTTTACTTCTATCATTATCAGAATCTGTGTGTGTTGGGCACAACACCCAGACCAGACACGTGCTGCAACAGAGGTGGCACGTTTTGCCTGAGACGTTTTCTGAACGACGAGGCTCCTTAACCCAAAATCATTAGAATTTCATTCAATTTTATTGCAATAATTTTCATTGCATACCTATTAATTGGTAATTTGCTTGTTCATCGGGTAGTACTTTTATTTTTGGTCCTAGTCAGGTTTGGGGAGGAGAATAGAGGCCCTCAAGTAAGAAGTCTCAGAAAAAAAATGGCCACCGACCCCGTAGCATGCGTCACCACACAATGGCCGGTGCCTATTCATGATCAAATTATTGTAGGTATCCGTTGTTGAGAATGGGTTGCATCACACAACCTCTCGCCAGTGGTGCTGTTTCGTGTTCGACAGTTAATCCGACGGCAACTCTGTGCTTGTCGTCCAGCAGAGTTTGTATCACACGACCTGCTCGGTGATGCCACCTCATCTTCCGACAGTAAGTGCGACAGATCGCGGTATGCTTGCTTCAAGCTTGTTTTTAGCTTGCTCTAGCAATGCCAGCATATCTGCCGGCGTCTGTCGTAACATGCAGACCGCGCAATGGTGCCGTTTTATCAGCCTACTGGAGACGATCGTCGTCGAGGATGCTTCGCCTCACGCTACCTGTCGCCATTACCGCAACTAATTATTGTTTTGTGTATGCTCAACTGACAAACCCGTTAAGTATGGTTTGCATAATTCCATCACACAAACGTGGTCTTGATGTACGGTAGTAAATCCGACGGTAACTCTTTAGTTGTCGTCCAGTAGAGTTAGTTTCACAGAACAACTTGTCGCCTTTGATGCTACTTCTTCTACTACGGTAAATCCGACGGTTTGCGGTAGAGCTGTAGTATCCCTATTCCTAGCTTTCTTCTTGAAAAAACAGAATATTTGCCTTCGTTGGGCACAACGCGGGGACAGCGCCATTTTTATGCCTTTTTTATTAACTCAGAACCGGGGTCACTGAGAAGGCTCTTCTCCCCCCCCTCCACTACGGTACGCGCCTTAATTATATCGCGAGAAGAAATCGGCACTTTCTTCCCTAGTCGGCTGGCGTGGGTGGGTTTTCATCGCAAAACTACCGCTCTTGGTACCAGTGGTCAAGTATGGTTTGTATCACACAACCTGTCGCCAGCAATGCTACCTCATGTGCGACAGTAACGGCTCTTAGTTTGTCGTCAAACTACGGTTTGCTTCACACGACCTGTCGCCCGTGATTCTACCTCATGTACGACAGTAAATCCGAGGGTGATTATTTGCTTTCCCTTGCGTGCCTCCCGCCTGTGAACCACACATATTCCCGAATCTAGAGGAGTGCTCGAAAGACAAGCACTGCGATGGCGACTTCTGCTGCATCCTGTCAACCAACGAATGTTCATGTAAGTGCTTCGCGGGCTTTCGCCATGTCGATAACATGGGCGAGCTAGAGGGCGGGGGGGCGGTGGCGTGTTCCGGTATACGTTCGGCGCAATGTTATTGTTGACGGATTGCAGGTTAAGTTACTGCTTATGCAGTGGTTGACGACAGCTCGGCTTGCAGACGACCCCCCTCGTAAAGACACCATCCCAATCGTGAACTCGGCTTTACTTTTGCCTATATCGCGCCTAAATAGTGCCCGCTTTCTGTGTCTTCATTAGGTGTTTCGAAAGACATTCTGAAAGTGTTGGAACCGTGCAGTCTTGCCCAATACATAATAAAGCCCGGTAAGAGAGCCCTTAGCATTCCACACCATGTTTCGTATGCGTGACAGGTGGTAATGGCTAATTTTGAAAGGCAGTTGCCACTACCTAACGTTAGATTGTTGTCAAATTGCTGTATGTTACAAAGCATGGACTAGATCGGAGACAGGCTGTCTCTACTGCTGTTGCAACAAAAAATGGAAAAATATGATGGGCTTATACTGTCAACTTCTCAACAACAGGGTGCGTGGCTTTCGGTCCTATATAAGGTGAATTACCTAGCGCCGTGTCCGCTCGACCCTCTTCACTGTTATCTTTGTGCTACATGATATTCGGTATCGAGTATGTCCTCCGCCTATTCCTTCCCCTTTCACCTTACCAGCCTTTGAGGAAGACACCGTTCGTGGCGGCGAGGCTGCGGATGACGTGTGCGAATGCTTGAGCGATGTACTTGATGAAGACACGGGATTGTGCAGTGAGTCAATGCACGCATTCGGCCCCGCAATATGTAGGGCGGTTTGCGTTTGGCTCGACTCAGCCTGCGGCATCCACTGCCGCTACTGTTAGGATTCGTGATCTACAAATATGTTCTCGCTCTTAGACATTGTAGATTTGCTGCGTACAGCACAAACAGTCACAGTGATGGAAATTGTCACCATTTTTAACCCCGATTGTATGCAGAGGTAGCTAAGTCTTGGCCAGATGCGTTGAAGCAAAACTACTTCCCGTAACCCTACCCTAAGTACCCTTACATGCACCACCCCTGGTCTGAATCCCGATGATAACCATCTGGAGCGCTAGACGGCGTAACCGCGGCAAACTGCGCAGCCGTCCCGCTCATGGTTTTGCAATGGCATGGATGTCGTTCGTTTGCGACAAGACAACGCACCGATCAGTACGTAGCTGTTTCATTTAGATGGGCAAATTGAAGAACTCTGCGCTAATGGTATCGTACGTATCACGACTTCATTTCGCGGGTGTAACACAACACGGAGCCGTTTATTCATTCCTAGATCTCTGCATCTACTATAGTGACTCCGCCCCCCCCAATATTGCGCTTCACAACATCCACCGCCACGTGCCTGCTCCCAGCTACGCTACAAGTAATCTTACCGGCAACCCTTCGCCTATCCCTGCGCTTCGTCGACTTTGACTTTGACCGTTTGCAGTGGAGTGCTCCAAAGACAAACACTGCGACGGTGATACCTGCTGCATTCTCAGCACCAACACGTGCTCATGTAAGTACGGTTGATGCCTCCACAAGGTCGTTCACATCCGCACGCGCGCAGGCAAAAGGGGCGGGCGGAGGGGATTTATTTTCTCGCCATGTCGTACATGGGTTTCATTGCCGGATTGCGTGGTGGGTTTCTATGCAAGCACATCCGGTGATCCACAAACATGGAGCGCGCTCGGAAGAATAAACAAATATGGTATTATATCGCTTTTGGCTTGCATGAAGCTTGCGTCAGGGGTATGCTTCGAACGACCACTGATAACATGCGCTTAGTTTCACCTGACAGCAATTGCCATCATCGCCCGACCATACGTGCGTACTAGGTTTGTGGTCGTAAGAACCTCTTGGCCAAGCAACATAGACCAGGGCTCGACAAAATAGAGCCAGCAATTACAGTAAACGATATTACTCTGGGGAATTAGGTCAGATGAAATATGTATGTTACAGCTGGACAACTTGGTGCACGAGTGAAAGTCAATTGGGTCTTCATGATTATCTAAACAACAAAACTAATCGCATGCGCTGCAAGCGATACGTAGGTACTTTGTTGGGAGTCTTTGTGTCCGTACGCTGAAACGACAAAAAACAGTGAGGGTGGTGATATCTGCAAGGCGTTACTGTTTGATTGTAACCCTCTGAACAATTGTCACGCTCTGAACCCTTGTACTACTGGGAAAAAGAGCCAACTCTAACTGTACGCACTGCTGTGTCTCCACAAACGTGGGTGCAGCTTTGGGGGTCAACAAAGGCAATACCTATTTCCGTATACATGGACACGTTGGCACGGTAGGAGACCAGACGCTTGTTACGATAGAGGTAGCACTTTTGGACAATATTATTTTTTGTGAATGGCGGCACTCCTTAACCAAAAATCGTCGGAATGTCATTCATTCTTGTTTTGCAATATGAATATATTTGATTTACCTAGGTGATGGGACTGGTCATCGGGTTGCGCTTTCAGTTTACAAAAAATAAGCTTTTGGGTGAGGTATGAAGCTCAAGTCAGAAGCCTCAGAAACAAAAAGGTGTACCTCTACAGTAGGTTTCGATCGCGGTGTAGTCGCCGCCATCTGCACGCCTCCCATCGTCTTGAACACATGTTTGATGTAGAGCCCGCCCCCCCCCCCACCCCCCCCCCCCTTTTCTTGAATTTTCCCCTTATCAGCAAACGACGAAGACAGTGTTCTCGGGGGCGAGCCTGCGGACGATCTATGCGAATGCTTGAGCGATGTGCTTGACGAGGACACGGGGTTGTGCAGTGAGTCAATGCGGCCCGCCTAATGCCCGCAATTCTCCCTGCAGTCTAAAGGGCGGAATGTGCAGATTTTGCTTCTGTCTGCGGGGGTCATAACCGTTAGAAATGCACACCGCCAATGTACATGTTGTGCCGCGCGGAATTGATCGCTGGTCCGAGACGTAGCACCACAGACATGAACCTTGTTCACACCCAGTTGGTATCCGTATGTTGTTGTTTATTTAAGGTAGGCTGTGCAGCCGTTCATACGTGCTTCTAACAACCACCTGGAAGTTTGGTGGTTGTAGCAACCCACACACCACTCTGTTTGCCTGTAGATGCGCAAGTATTTTAGAACAAACTCGCGCCAAATCCATCGTGTGCCGCACATGATCCATCGCCGGTTGTCATGACTCTACTTAACTAACAACCTCGGCGATGATCATTTGCCTGGCTCTGCGCGTCTGTCTAAAACTATTGACCGTTTTCAGTGGAGTGCTCTAAAGACAAGCATTGCGATGACGACTTCTGTTGTATCCTGGACACCAACGAATGCTCATGTAAGTACGTCTGACCCTCCAACTCGGATGGCGTTGGCAAACGTTTTAGAGAGGATGTTACTTTCCCCCTCACAGGGGTGCAACATCATTTTATGCATTTTACTGCAGGTGTGAGCCCAACCTCACCGGTATAGAGAACATAATCCAGTGTAAGAACCGCACTCAAGCGGCAAACACGATAGGGGATTGACTTATACCACCCCCCTCGCGAGCATACAACTAAGGGGAGGTTGCCAAATTGTATGGACGCTTTTCCTTTATATGGGTTGGTATCAAAATGTCGAGAGCATATTGCATTTTCGAGAACCTCGTAAGTGTTTGCAAACCGTTGTCAACTAAAGACCGGTAACACACATCTCTGAGGTGCGCGCCGTTTTACTTCGCATATATGTATATAGAGCGGTCGCCGAATATTTTCCTTGCTAAGGTGACTTCCCTCACGCGGAGATCATCGCCTTTACGGCCAAGGTTTTAGCGGTTACAATACTGACCGCATATCCCAAGAAGAGATGCTGGTGCCATGCTAGAGCTTCTCTTTTGCGGTGAAGGTCAGAAACAGAAGCAAGCGGCCATGCATCAAGTTTGAATAAACTGTCTGAGATAATAACTTAAGGGTAACGTTGCGGTTTAAGCTGATCGCGTTTGTTCGGCACTAGAGCCATCTCTGATGCGTGAGCATTGCATCGTGCACCTGTATACGTAGTATACGCGTCTGGTTTGACAGGAAGACCGGTGTGTATCTCATTGCAGACGCTTAGACCTGATAATGCTATGTTTACTATAGGCCAGCATGGTTATCGTTAACGAGTTTGATATCTCCACACTCTTACTACAACAGCGAACGAGGAAAACACCGTCGTTGGGGGCGAGGCAGCCGATGACGTGTGCGAATGCTTGAGTGGTTCATACGATGAAGACACGGGAACATGCAGTGGTGAGTCAACGCGAAACAAGAACTTATAGTTTTCAGCGAAACAACACGGCAACGAATATCGTCTGCGTTTCGCTGTTAGGACCTATGCAAGTGGTCTGTTGACGTGATTTGGACCCCGGAACACGAAGTGGCGAGTCACCGCGAAACCGGAAATACACGGTAGACAAAGCAAACGGTAAGAGGGTCACTTTTGGGTGGCGTGCTATCGATGGCTACCCTATTTTTTTGCGGAACTCTTTTTCAGTTCCACGATTTGCATCTTCGCCATGAATTTGTTTTTTTCGCAGCACCTAAATATTATTGATTTGATTTTGAGCCATGTGGAGATCTGCTCGTTCAATTGGCTTATAAGTAAAAATGGGGCTACCCTACCCTACCGTAGTCTTAGCCGGTGCACTTTATCGGCGCGGCCACATGTAGAGCGAAATACGTTGTGATTTATCCAGGCTGCACAGGCCATCAAAGCTAGAAATGCAGACGTTGATAACGTATGTCGAGGGAAACATATGCGGGCTGTATTCTTAGGTTCAGTGCACGCACACATAGACCGTTAATGGAAGTCCAACGATACACAATGGACATAGGGTGTGTACAACAGTGAACGTGTGGCATGAACATGACATTTACGTGTTCAACGCTTTGCCGCAACACGCGAACACTGCCGTTGGATACGCCAGCAGAGGGCCGACACAGCGGCAAACAGTTGATGCCCCCAACCCGTTTTTTCATTGTGTCTGTACCGATACAACGTGCGTTTAGGAGCTTTTCTTAGATTATGCACGTTTGTTACTGTGCCCAGACCGAAACATATTTGGTATTTGTCTATAAATAGTTGCCATATATCCAAAACCAATATGTATTTTTTATGGAGGTCGCAACTCCACCCCGATATCACGGTGTCCATCGCAGAACCTATCATTGGGTAACTCCCCCCAACACCCATGGTAACCTCACTGACCATCCGTTGGTCTTCTCTAATCTCGATTTCTTGTGTTTTTCATCGGTTGTGCGTATTTCCGTGATCGGTGTACCGGTTGCAGGCGGCTGTACACTGGACAAACACTGCGAAGGTGACCTCTGCTGCATGGAAAACTCGGAATGCTCAAGTAAGTACCTTGCATTCATGCGGAATACGGGTCACGTTTGCTCTAAAATGCTCGGCGGTTTCTTGTGCTAGTTTTCATGAACAGTGTCGCCTTATAGCATGCCGTTTCTCAACCTTGAGGCTGCGGCCGCCCATAAAAGAAACCTGGGGTTAGAACGACTCTCACCATGCGGAAACGATAGACGTTTTTAACTCTGCTATGACTTCAAACGTCCTCACTCAGAATCGAAGGAATACTGGCGCCATGCAATGTATCACCTCGCACACGACGTAAGGCAACAATGAAGGATTCAAAAGTCCTTTAGGTGCGCTTCTTGCAACAGTAGCTTGGGGATATTTCAGTTGCTGTTTCGAATGTTAAGCGTTCTTGGTACATCGCTGGAGACATTGCTGAGGCGTTTACTCGGAATACCGGACATTACATCTATTTGACCGAGAATGACGGTTTCACGACAACTGTCTTTGGTATTTCATGTGCGCTACGATAGAGATAGCACATTATTGACCAACATTTTTCAGACTGACGTGGCTCCTCAACCAACAAAACTACTCAAGCTCTTTGAAATGCCGTCTGTATTATAAATAATTTAGTGATCTATCCATAGACAGTCGGGTTGTTCATCGAGTTAAGCGTGCATCATTTCGCAATGTCAGTCTGTTTGTGAGCCGTTTCGGAAACTCGTCAACTACGGAGCCTCGAAAACTATGGGTGCGCCCCAAACGTAGGATGCACCACCGGTTCAACCCTTTTACTACCGGAAAAAAATATCCCGCACTGTTCCCAAGTGGTGTGTCGCAAAAACCGTGGGTGCAGCAGTTAAGGGATAGTGCATAACCCATGCTACGGTCGAGGTGCTCCATTTTTTTCTTCATCTCCTCACTTGAGGAGCTCTAAACCTCTCCCAAAAAGTGATTTTGGGGAAAAAACAAAGTGCTACACGATGAGCAATGCCATGGTCGAGGTATAAAACGACTGTTTTTTAATAATAAATACGATATTCCCGACGATTTTGGGTTAAGGAGCGCCTTCATTCAGAAAACGTTTCAGCCAAAAAATTGCTACCTCCATCGTGGCACTTGCCCGCGTACGTTTGTGATTTGTATAGGGTTGCGTACACACATATCTACCTGCATTGCTCCTGTCGTCCAGCAACATTGTTGACACCGAGTATGTTCTTCGTCACCGTCCGCCTTGCCATCACAACAGCGAGGGACGCTGACTCTGTTCTTGCGGGCGAGGTTGCCGATGATATCTGCGAGTGCTTCAGCAATGCCCTTGATCCAGACACGGGATTCTGCGGTAAGTTCACGGTGCCTGTAACCCTAAGTGACGTAATCAACCATATGCTATACGTAAACGATGTGATGATATCCATCTGCCTTGGCCTTTGATGGGGCTCCATTGGTCTTAACACATACACGCACGAGCTCGGAAGACGCCCCAGTAATCGGCAGCGGCTTGAAGATTGTCAGCATGTGATGCGTGCACACTGCATGTAAAAATTGTTTGTTCTAATAGTACGCAGGAAACCATTCTGCGCAACGTATTTGCAGTAAGCGCAATCAAAGTATTGCATGCAACTTCAACATACGGCGTAAGGGATGGGCTTGTTCGTACTTGGTACTTGCAGTAACGCCCTCCGAATACCAAGTAACGTTCAAAGTGTTTTGTGTATTGTAAAACAGAATTAGGCATATCGGTACAGGGCATTGCTTGAAAGCGAACATAGCAGCTGGACTTTCGTTTTTGGTCGGTCTTGAAGAAGACACCACGTGAAAGCCAGCAAGCCCACGCCGAACGCGAGCGATTCATGGTTCTTGCTGAGAACGTCCGCAGATGTAAGGTTGTCGCTGAGTTGGTGAATCAAGGCAGACGTTTGTGCCTCTTTTTAATTCATGTAACACAGAAGGTACGCAGTGTAACGCATTCGGAACGGAAATGGTGACACGCATGTGATCCATCGTTGTTGACGTCCGTATCTATACGGCGGGAGTCCCTCTATACCGCCGGTTGATCGTTGCCGTTTTTCCGATACCTGTAACCTCGCTTGGCACAGATGGAAGCAATCAGTAGTGGCAGTATGCGAAGTAGTGCCGGTTGCCGCTATAGTGCCGGTATGTCCGGAGGCACTTACCGGCGCTATAGAGGGTGTAGTATGATATCCCTACGTAACCCGTTTATGTATATCTAGATCTTGCAATCGCGGTATACTGTGCTGTAACTACGATACGCTTTTCGTAGTGACGTGGACGTTACCTGTTGGTAGCAACGCGCAGAACAGGCAAACATTGCCTGCAGATCCGGAGCTAGTAAAGAGCAAATCTCGTGCCAAATTGTATCGTACGGATCACAGCATTCATCGCCCGTTATTCTTGATCAGCCACGCCAACGACATCGGTGGTGACGCTTTGCCTTTCCCTGCGTGTCTTCCCGTGTGTAATTGCTACCGTTTTTAGAGGAGTGCTCGAAGGACAAACACTGCGACGATACCTTCTGCTGCATCCTGGACACCGGTGACTGCTCATGTAAGTAAACGATTACTATGCCGCCATATTCCAGGGCTTCGGCACCATTGAGAATACATTTAGCGTACAACATTTCTGGTCGCGCAGAGCGATTTCATCGGCACCGTAAAGAGCGGTGGCACTATTCGACCGGCACTGTTAGGAGCCCCCAACTCTACGTTCAATGAGATCGAAGTTGGAGCTCATTGGTAAGTCAGGGGGTCATCAATTGCCTCGTACCTCTCAGGTTCGCAGGGTTTATGGTTTTGGATTGCATGTTGTCGAACGAGAGGTATGTTAGGGAGACTCCCCTCATGCGGAAATGACAAGACCTTAAACCTGAGGGGAAACATTCCCATGGTGTGTTCGGTAGATGACGTTATTTGCGGTACCCGGGTACATGCACGATATCCACCAAACCGATTCAGATGCAATACCCGCCCGGGCACCCTAGGGCGATTTCCATACGATACATAGCCCTTAAAAAGTTTTCTCAACATTCCGTTTGAATGAGCAGACTGTTGCCACCACAGGGCGTCCCCCTCACGGCGGAGGTCGGACAAGACGCCCACACGCACCACGTTACACCAGGAGCAGGTTTTGACTAGAACCATATTTTCGAGCTTGTCGTGTGCGTTGACCTGCATGGTGTAGCGCTATTATGGAGACATTTCGAAGGATTGTGCACCGGATAGTGCATCTCTATACGCAAAAAAATATTTCACGCAATCACTGGTGTGTAGCTGGCGTCAAAAATTATTTTCTTGTACGTATAACAATGGAACAATTGGCATGAAAAAGTAAAAGCGTTGGGCACGAAGATATATCGTTTGGAACAAGAAACGAATCATTTGGAAAAATAATACCTGGTATAACATTTGGAATAAACATGTGTCATTTGGAATTGAAAAGTAATATTTAGCATAACATGTAACGTTTGGGAAAAACATTGGAACGAAAATATGGCATTTGGCACGAAAGCGTAACACTGCGGGCATGCACAACCTATGACATGAAATAAATGGTAGTGCTTCAATATGGAACGTTCTGCACGATAACGTAACCTTTGGAGATTTTTATCCAGACGGTGGCCAATATAGCTACTGTGCCATCTTCTTGCACCGTTTTCAGGAACCAGTCTGTTCTCCCCCAACTCTCAAGTTACTGTATATGCACAACCTACGGCATGAAGGAGTAGTACGGTGCTTTAAAATGTAACTTTTTGCATGATATTGTAATATGTGGAGTTTTGTGTGCGTATATAGATACCATCTTCCTGCACCGCCTGTACAGCTGTCGTCTTCCTGTGCCGTTTTGAGCAATCAATCTGTTCTCCCCCAACTCTTGCCCTACTGTATGTCTTGGCTTATTGTATCAGCGAACATGGAAAACACCGTTCTTGCGGGCGAGGCAGCAGATGACACGTGCGAATGCTTGAGCGATGACTACGATTCGGTCTCAGGCACATGCATTGGTGAGTCAGTAAACAGCGTATGTACCATATGGGCACAGTTAGATACTTGTTTTGACAGTGTTGCTACAAAACAGATGTCAAACAAAATTCCCAGTAAGGAGTCTCCAAATACGTGCGTATAGCTCTAGAGGGATGTTACGCGAAAGGTTGCATGTTTTATACTTATTAACCAGGGTTAAACAACACATGACCAGCTTGAAAATTATACGTATACCAGGTACTACATAATGTCAAGGCAAGAGAAATATATATCTCGGTTGTTTGGCAATTATCCACGGTTCGTACACATTGACTACTGATCAAGGCTGAAATAGGTACTACGTACTATTTATACTTTGTATCGCATACGTTTGGCATGGCGTGTGGAACGCTGTTGCCCCCACGAATGATTGCTACGGTTAGAATGCATCACCTCATGCTTCAGCCGGTTTGTCTCTGTTTTCATGCCCCAGTGATCGTGCGGTGTCTGTACTGTTGTGATGTAGATTTTTGATTGCGACATGGATGGTTCCCGTGTTGACAGGCGCGACAACCGATAGCTAGATTCCACATTACCGACCCTCGCAACACTGCTCCAATTGCACCGATGAATAGTCTACCTCAATTTGTAGCACTGCTCCAATGACATGGTGGGCGTCACAGCATGTAATACCGGGTGTACGTACTGATGGTGGCTCCAGTAAGGGTCAATCGCCGTCCCCTGCACGTCTTCGCCTGTGCCGCCTCTTTCCCTCCGCGCGCATTTTCCTGTTGCGTGGATCGTTTTCAGGCGGCTGCACGCTGGACAAACATTGCGACGATGGCTTCTGCTGCATGGAGAACTTTGAATGCTCCAGTAAGTACGCTGCACGCCTTCGAATGATGAGGGACTTCGGCGTTCAAAGAGCATGGCTAGCAGTGACTTTGGGGCTAAAAGGGCATGGCGGTTGCTTGTGGTCGTCATGGGTTCTCAAGGATATATTTGCCGACATTGTATGCTCTTTCAAAAGAACGCCACACGCCTTCGAATTGTAACGGCATCTTGTTGTCCGAGTAAGCTTTGAAAAAAATCGACAACCCCGAAAAAAGCACATATATATTTCCTAGGAAATGCCATCAAATTCAGATAATGGGATATGTAAGCAATTCAGGCTGTTTGCACTCTTATCATACTTTCCACTTTGTTACAGAAATTGTCGATATTTCAACACGACGGCGTCGATAAGAATGTCGCAAAGTGGCTTCGGCGCTCAAAGAGCGTGTCGGTTGATTGCTGTCGAACAGGTGTTTCAAAGATACCGTTGCCGGGTTGGGTTAGGTTTTGTATGAAAACGCGGCAGCTGCGGCCGTTCCTGCGAGAGACGTGTTGGAGCAAATCCCCTATTGAGTTAGTAATTTAGCCTTTCTGTTCCTTCATAAGGTTGTTCCTTACAACTAGAAACAAACCCCACACGAATTCCAAGTAAATTTTCTCCCCATAAACGAGGGTGCAATTCTGAAATGGTCAACAGCGAAGGCCGGCCGTAGGTTGCCACACATGCAAGTTGGTTGGGCGCATTCCCGTTCTCACTATAGTTAACGCTTGTTGAGTGCAGTCACCTCATTTGCTACGCATTATCATAGTTTTGGCTTGTTGGCGATACCACTGGATAGTGCACCTTTAAGGTTAGATATATGAAGATTGCGCGGAGACACTGGTAGGCACCTGACATTCGGTAGACTTCAAAATGAAACGGTTTGAGTTTAGTTAATTCACACAAAACGTTTTGTTTTGAACACGAGATGTTTGCCTTTTGTTTTACACCAGGTATGTACCACGAAATGTTTCGAAGTTTAGGTACGTTCACAAAACGTTTGGAGCTTGTTACGCATGTATATGAATACGAAGTGTTTGTAGTTTTGTTATTCACACGGGGTTTGTTATTCCCATGGCGGCCTGTATGACTACCATCGTCCTGCACCGTTCTCAACAAGCCTGTTCTCCTCCAACTCTTGCCTGTATTTCTCGCTACACAACCTCAGCGAACGCGGAAGATAGTATTCTCGGGGGCGAGGCAGCGGATGACGCGTGCGAATGCGCGAGCGGTGTGTACGATTCTGTCGCGGAAACGTGCACTGGTGAGTCAAAGCGAAACAAGAAATCCACGATAATCTTATGTGTTTGCCCTCCGAAAATGTGTAGAGTATAGAGTACTACGATAGGAGTATAGAGTACAATGTGTAGAGTATAGAGTACAATGTTAGGAGTATCGAGTACAATGTGTAGAGTATAGAGTACTACGATAGGAGTATAGAGTACTACGATAGGAGTATAGAGTAGTACGATAGGAGTATAGAGTACAATGTGTAGAGTATAGAGTACAATGTTAGGAGTATCGAGTAGTACGTGTCGGATGTACTCGTACATTGTCTGATGCGTGTAACCGTCAATGATGTACGGAGAATAGTTCGGGTAGTTTAGGAG
>JAYJMJ010047937.1:0-20891 GCA_036873875.1 Laminaria ephemera | reverse complement strand
TTTCTGAGACACCAACTGCCGAGAGCGCTTTATAGCGTGGGTAAGCACAATTCGATGCGAGTCGATGAGGGAAGAAATTATTGAATTATTCTCGCTATAAAATGAAGGCGCGTACCGTATTGGGGAGGGGGGAAAAGAGCCTGCTAAGTGACCCTGCATCTGAGTTACGACCAGGGAGGGAGAAGGAGAAAGTAAAAATGTGAAGAAGATAAAACAGATGGGATGAGCAAAAAAGAAGCAAAGCAAACAAACAAAAAAATCGTACGTAGCATGTGTCCCTGGAGGAGCTGATTTGGCTCGTTTTGCTCGCCTGACTTTAGTCAGCAAGTCGGCTGGACACTAGCTGGCTTCGCCAGCCGAGTTTCCAACTGAAGTCATTTAGTTTGCTAACGGCATCTACCGATTAGTTATTAGTCGTGAAATCCTGCCGACTCAAAGCTCTACCGTTATTAGTCAGCCGGAGAAGGTAGTTCGACAAATAATACTGAGAGTCAATAGAGGAGTTATTTACAACGGGGCTTACATTCTTGGCATTTTTTCGCCAGGTATTGATTGAGGTATGATTGAGGTGTTACATGGTATTTTTTTCCATGTCTGAATTGATTGAAGTGATTGAATTGGTTGAATTGATTGAATTGACGCACGCTATCGTACTAATAGTACTAATAGTACTAATAGTACGACAGGGGTGCGCGTTTTTTTTCTGAGGCTCCTGACTTGAGGAGCTCGATACCTCACAATAAAATGACCTTCAGAAAAAATGATCGAAATAACAGCTGAACAATCCCATGGCCTAGGTATAAACCGAAAATAACACAGTGAAACACAATGATATTGGCTCGTTCCTCTTTTAAGGGCCCCCGTCAACCAGCTTTGTTTGGGTCAACAAGTGCTACCCCTCCCTATGGTATCCTAGCACGCGCCGAGTTTAGACTTGCGTTTATAGTTGGATGGTACGATTCGAAACAAACATGTCCGGAGGCGGCACTTCACCCCTTGACATACGCAGGCTTTTTCTACCAGGGGCATATGGAAGAACCCGTCTAGTCGGATGGAAATGCTCTAACAGACAGTCTTGACTGACTGACGACTTGATGCTTTTGCCCGTCTCCTGACATCTTTGTTTGGAACAAGCGCTACAACAGTGTGTGTAGTAGCTCATGGGTTGTCTGCACATTCTATCCGTTCTTTCTACTCAACGACATCAATCACCGGATTATCCAGCAGCAGTGTCTGCCCTGATTGTCAGATGGAAAATGGAAGAATACCAGATCAGGGTAGACCTGGATACCAGATCAGGGTAGATCTGGATAGCGTCGTTCTTGGGACTGAACTCAACTGAACCCGGGTGATTACCCGATTGCTTTGAAGCGCGGGGAAGGGAGAAGAAAAGTAAATGCAATAAAGGTCCGCGCGACAGGAAACAAAGGCCCGAACGGCACGTGTGGTGCTGGGCAATGCAAGATGACCATCGATGTATTACATTGATGCAAAACCTTGACGTAAGATGATGATGCAAGATGTACGCATACGGGGTTGGGTTGCTATCAGACGGACATTCGAGCGCAATCACAACAGTAACATTCATGCACAACATTCCATCCCAACATCCCACCCTGATAATATTATGTTCGATCGCAACAACATTCAATCACAACAATCGACCACAAAGATTTTATTTTATTTTCTGGGATTGTCTAGGAGTGATTGACATTGACACTCATGCTGCACTTTAGAGGATGACAAACGTAATAATAGTCGACGGGAGTCACCCACCTATTATATCCTTCACGAGGACATACACACCCCGTAGCACACGCGATCGAAGTATCACACGCAGCTTGCACAGTAGTTGAGTTTCGTCAAATTTTCCAGGATCTCACAACTACGGTGTCATTTTATTATTTTTTCAAAAATAACAATCGATCACAACGACGTCCAATCACAACAAACCCACAACATTCGAGCGCCACAACATTCATTCCATCACAACATCCCATCACAACATGCAATCACACAATATTATTAACAATAATCAAACAAGTAGAAGAGCTCTGCGATCACCTTCAAGTTGCTGCTGTGTGGGTGTGGGTGTTCTATGCATTTTTTCATCCCATCTACCAGGTACCTGGTATGAATTATTCGCTCTTTTTCTCCAGCTCCTTCCCTTTTCATACCTTTGGGGTCACATAGCAAGCACTCCCACCCCTCCCTCGCCTACGGTGTATGCCTACATTTTCATCCCTAGTATAATCCCATACTTTCTTCCCTCGCCGACTCGCGTCGAAATGGGCGTGAACACTCCAGGCCCTATCCGGATGTCGTTTTATGCACAACAATTAAGTCCCGTGGGGGAATCGAACCCGCGACATCGACAATACTTACCAGATGTTAGTTACGAGGCTTACCACCATTAATAGACACGCCTGTTGGGATTGAACCAGTAAACAATACCTTACGACAAGTACCGGTATAGACTATATATAGAGGTTAGGGTGGCGTGGAGTCAATGAACTTCTGAGGGTCTGCCTTGTCTCCTTGAACAATGTTTGTCTATAAATACCTGGTAGCTATTATTGTGTGTGATGAGATGCAGACCGCAACAACCAGGTTAATAGGCACAACGAAAACGTGCGCATAGTTTGTACACTACCGCGTACGATGTACCTGGTATACAACAATCATGCGAGTATGCCTGAAGTTGATGTGCATCATAATCCAATAGAATGGTAATGCATACCAGGTATCATAATACCAGATACGTACGTCAGGAAACGACGTCTTCACCACCTAACCGCGACGGCGTCGTACCCAAGCATTCATGCAGCGCTTGAATTTGCCATATCGTGACCCTGTGAATACTGCGCCTGTATCGCTCCGCTTACGACTCTGTGTGATGCTCCTACTCTCATCATGCGGGTAGTGCGGCGGTGCTGGAAGTTTATGTCATGCTTAAGGTGTACCTGCTAGGGTGTACCGATCGAACAAGTACTGCATGGCAGCTGCGCCACACGTGTTTACAGCCGTGTGTGCTGACTACTAGCAGCTGCTGCTGCTTGCTGTTGCTGCAGCGTTCTCGTGCGGGTGTTGTATAGCAGTAATAATAGTATTTGTTGCAAATCACATTGCACTGCTGTTCTTACATTGTACAGAGCAGTAGTTTTCATTCGTTCTCTCTACTATACTCAACGGCATCCAGCACTTTGAAGTGTTTGTCTACAGCAGTACCCACCTGGTATTGTTCTGTGCAAGAGACGTGCATGATATGTACCTGGTAGTTGGTCATGCACCATCGTCGACACCAGAGAGCTCCCTAGCTACTGCTGCTGTAGATCATTCTTACTTTCCTACAGGGACACGGTTGATTCTGCAGGTTCTCGTCGACACGAGAAAGCTCCCTACTCGCTGCTGCTTTAGACTTATTCTTACTTGTTACTTACCGGGAAACGGTTGATCCGGTAGCTTCTTCTGCTCCTCCTTCCATGGCAAGAACCTTCCAGCTGTTACTGCCGCCATGATCATTGCCATGATGATATATATGGTGTGGGTATATTGCCGATTGCTGTGATGACTGATTGCGTCTGGTTGCGTTTTTCCCTGATGTTGTCCTTGGTCAGTGTTGCGAATGCTGCCTACCATTGCCTACCGGCATATTTCCAGCGCATACCAGTACGTAAGTAGTAGGTTCAATTCGCCGATCCCGACGTCACCTACTGGGAACACACCTCGTATTGTACCTTGTTGTATATTTTTTATACTGCTATTATACCAGGTATTATTATGATATCATCATGGACTCTGATATGCTGGATATATATATATATACGTATATATATAGTACCCAAACAAGTTTCTCGAGGGCCAACAAAATAACTAAAGTGCGGACACAAACTCGTCGTTCCAAGACCATTCATTCACAGAAGTTTCCCGGGCGATCAACCTTGGAACCTTGGAGGTACATGGTTGTCATTAGCGTTTAGAGCAGGTTAGAGTGGCTGTGCTGGATGTGGATGGGTGCAAAGACCAGTTTTTAATGTGAAGAACAAACACACACACACACACAGAGTCAAAAGCATTTTTTTTTTTTTTATTGGTCATCAGTTTTTCTGTCCAGCTCAACTCGAAGGAGGTTTTACGTTTTACCCCCAGCGACCTTCTGGACAAGCCGTGGTCACAGGTGCACATGTCCGCCCTTCTTGCCCCCGGGACGTGCCTGCATTCTTATCGCGCATAGGATTCAGCCTTCCCTCTGCTCGTTGATGTGCATCGAATTTTTCCCTATACCAGGTACAGTAGTATACAGCAGTACCTGGTATGTAGTATAATACGTGGTTTTTAATATTCCTATATACTCAGTATGCTGTATGATATGTTTCATCACATTGTCGAGGTAGGCCGTAAAGACCAACACAGCTATAAATAGCTCCCTTTGTGTCGTCCCGCGCGTAGTTCTCTAAAACACATCATATCATACAGCGGCAGTAATCCTTTCGGCTTGGAACTATGTGGCAGTGAACATTCCGAGAAATTTCACTGAGTGAGTGAATGAATATGGTTACTGCTGCAGTCTATCAATAGTCGCATTGCCAATTGCCTCACCTGCGTACTGCGTATTGTTACGAATATATTAATTATTTATTTATTTATTTTGCTCGTCCCAATTATTATCTTCGCACTTTTTCTTTCTCCTTCTCCCTCCATAGTCGTAACTCAGATCCGGGGTAACTAAGCAGGCTCTTCATCCCCCTCCCCCCCTCCCCACTACGGTACGCGCCTTTATGTTTATCGCGGGAATAATTCAGCAATTTCTTCCCTCGTCGACTCGCGTCGAATGGTGCTTACACACGCTATAAAGCGCTCTCGTCAGTTGGTGTCTCTAGAAATAAAAATCTCCATACCGAGATTCGAACCCCTGACTCCAGCCTTAGTAGTATTCGAGGTTAACCACTTGACCACCGGGGCGACCGGCCTTTGAACCGAGTTTTTTTTTTTTTTAATACATGTACGCTTACCTTTTGCACTGTTAATAGCACCGTTTAACACGGTCTTCTTCAGGCGCGGGAGACCACCGTTTTTTTTTTTTTGCTACCACCAGTGAGCGCGAAGCTGTTTTGTTCAGTAGGGCTTACCACTGGAATTCGAGAAAAAGGTTGAGGCATACTGCGTACGAACGAAAGAGTGGGATAATGCGCTATGATCGGGTTTGATGGGTTAGGGTCAGGATTATTAGATGCCTGGTATGATGTAATATATCCTTCAATGAGGACATACACATCCCGTAACACGCGCGATCCCAGCTTGCAAATATGAGTTTCGACGAAATCCTAGATCTCACAGCTGGAGTGTATTTCTAATTTTTTTAATAAAAATATAAAGTATGTGTCAACTATTTTCTCAAGTAAGTGGGAAGGCTCCGTCGTTTTGTGCCCCCACTCCCCCACTTAGCCGCCGCCCGCCAGTGGCCTCAAACCCCCAGTGACATCAATTGCGGGTTTTCTTTGGTCGAAGCGGGTGTGTTTTGGGCTTTAAAGTTGAGGAATAAGCCATGATAATAAACGGATGAAAACAAAACGCCGGACGATCAAATACAAACAGAGCACCAGGTAAATATCATACATACCACGCACCAGTAACGTTTTGTCGCAACCGAGATTGGAGGTATTTATGCCACTTCAGGGAAAAACAAGGCAAAAAACTAAAATACAAAACAAATAGTCAAACCGGGAAGACAATGCTCGACGTTCGTGGACTTGTCCGGCATCACCCCCCCCCCCCCCCTCTTGTCGGCTCTGTCGAAGGCTTCTATTTTCTTTTAATTCTTTTCGAGACCCATGCGTGACACGTACTACTGCAGAGAGAGGTGCACCATTGCTTTTCTAATGCTCCTCACGAAAAAAACAAACACACGATTTTTTGGCTAAACTGAAAGTATGTGCAAACCGATGAACAAACCCCATGACCCAGGTACGCAAAGAAACCCTATTGCTTGAAAAGAATAGCATTCCGACGATCTGGGAATAAGGGCCCTACTCATTCAGAAAACATTTTTGCCAAAGAGTGCGACCTCTATCGCAGCGCGTGTCGTGTGCCGACCACACGACCACAGAAGCGACGGTTTTGCGAATCTAGTCAGGCGACTAGGAAAGGCGTGCTGCCACTCCGCGCGCGCGTCTTACAACGCCTTTCGTTTGCACGTTTTAAAACACATTCCTCACCCCCGAGCAGCCCGTAATGCTTCGTGTCGTCGATGCTGCAATCGTCGTTTATTTTTTTTCACATAAGTTTCTCTCTGAGGCTCGAAAGTGGTCAATGCTGTCGTGTACGTGTCAAGGAGGCTCATTTTGACGTGGAGAACAAACAGTACACATCTACCCATCCATGTCGCACTTGAAAAATAAAGACCTGGTAGCATCCAACAGGCAGCGAAAACGTGTTTATTGCTATAGGATGTATCAGCTTCAGCTCAAGAAAGGAACAGAGAAGAGACCGTGGGTACTTACTTTTAAACTGGAGTCAGGTCTTCCAAGAAGATAGACGTATTCCTACAGCCGGTCGTACGTAGAACCCCCTCATATTTAGCCTTTCAACAGGTCAACCGGACCGAAAAAACTACCGATTTTTTGCCCAACGTCCATATTCCAAGAACGTGCGTGTTAATCACTAGATACAGCTATCAGCTAGGATTTTTTCCTGTCCAGTCCCTATATATCGACTACTTTTCTAGTTATGGTTGGTACGCTACGAGGGTTACCCGCGGGGCCAGATTGTACTCAGCCCTACATACTAGGGAGTTTGCGATTTCCAAACTCTACTGGGTTGAAAAAAATGTAAAACTAGTATTGAAACCGACGAAATTCATAGCCCAAGGCCAACCAACCCTCGAAAAAAATTAGGGTGATAAATTAAATAAAAAATGGTGGAAAAAAAGAAAAACTAACCTAACCTTTCGCTGTTTTTTCGTGGGTTGGGTTGGTTGGGTTGGCCATGGACTGTGATTTCGACGGTTTCAATACTGTTCCTATATGTCTCCTACCCAACTCCTAACGAACCAAAGTTGGTATATCGCAAACACGCTACTATATCTAATTGTCAAGAAGTGCCGCGCAGTGGGGACGCAGGGTTGTCGGTGAGAGGAGGGCGACGATGCCCAAAGCATCACGGTCGACTATATTCTCGCCCTCCTTTGATAGCCTACGACATGACATACTCTATGACCCATCAGACAACTGTGTCATCTGCATGACCTGGTTTCACCTCAACTATGACATGGAAATCACATCAAACCTATAGCCTATCCATCTACGTAGAGCACTCTATACCATTAGCCCACCCTGAATAGTCGTAGATGCAGATCGCACGACAATCAAAGGATGTCAACAAAACATCCCTAAATTGGAAAGGGGATCGAAGATGCGGGCTATTCAAAACAAACGAAAATGAGGCTATAGATTCCCCCACACCTCGTAATGGGGCTAAGACTTCTCTTGCAAGAGTTACAACTTTATGACGGAGCTCACAAACGTGGGAGCTCGAGGTCGGGTGTGTACTTACGATGTACCAACAGGAATCGGGCTACGAAACGCGATACTGCGCTCTATTACACATGATATGTTACTCGTGCGAATTCAAATAGTGTACGTTAATTTTTTGTATTGGAGAAATATCTTACGAGGCTTTCACCGGCGGGTAGTGCCAAGGGACCTCGCAAAGACACGTTGGAACACTGCACCAAAATTAAACTATACATGGTACATATTCACGTGAAAAAATAAAAGAAAACCAGGCTTGCGTATAAACTACGGTATGCGCGATCGTATTATTACGCCCAGCTTGCAAAGACGAGTTTCGAACAATCGCTCTCGCAGCTGTAGTATATTTTTCATTGTTTTACAAAAGCATCCAAACGAGAAATCTGGGGAGCTACCCAACCAAACATAATGCGTCGGCGTCCCCGCTGGTCTAGTGGGTTAACCGCGTAACCACTAAGGTCAATGTCGCGGGTTCGAGCCCCCCCAAGTGCATACTCATACTCGTAGGGACTTTTTCTTGTGCTAAAAATTGACTTGCGGAAAGCGCGAGAGCGTGAGCTAGCAAAATTCGATGAAAAGCGACGAGCGTTGGGAATGCTGAACCCTCTGCGCGATAAAAATGAAGGCACGCACCGGGGGGGAGAAGGGACGGCACCTGTGACCACGGCTTGTCCAGAAGCTGGAAAGTAAAAAAGTGAGAAAAAAATAAAATAAAATGCAACCACGAGTATTGATACTGGTACGTAGCAGGCAGAAACTAAAAAAAACAGATATCCAGCGCCTCTCGTTTCTCGTTTCTCGTCCCTCGTTGCACTTGGTTATTTCTCACCCACGGATAAATCGGCAAGACGTGTCTTATCGCGTAGCAGCCACATCTCTCTCCTCAGCCGTTCCTCATCATCGTCGAGCAGTCGCCTCTCTCTCTTCAACTGCGCCGTCTCGACGCGGAGCAGGGTCCTATGTTGAGGAATCTATCGCGCGCCAAGTCTGTCTGCACCACCGGAGAGCTCAGGCTCGCCTTTGTCGATCTTGGCCGCCACGCTTACGATATCGCGCTACACGAGATCGATCTTGTCCTGGATTTGGTCGATCTTTGCCTGGATGTTGTCCATCTTGGTCTCGACTTCGTCGAACGTTGCTCGTTGCTCGACCAGATTGAGAGTCCATACCCACTATCAGGTACTGGGTATGTCCGCGTGGTCTCGTGCAGCGGACCCCCTTGGCTCCAGCGCCGCCACAATACGGTTCCGCAACCGCCGCTACGGCCAAATGCGGCCCTCCGGCATGGTGGCGGTGTATGAACAGGTGCCTCGAAGACCGCGCGCATCGGTGGCGGCATGAACGCCGACACCGACTGCAAGCGCAGCAGTAGCGCGAGGACATACCAGTTCCCGTCCATTGCGGTCTGGTATCCAGGTTCCGTTGTATTGGAGCAGGACCGCAGCGACAGCAGAACGCGAGGAAAAGGGCGAAATGAGAAAAGGGGTTTGAGGGAGGAAGACGGGCGAGTACGGGCCAAGATACAAAACAGCCTGGCTGGTCTCAGCACACACACGAAACGGCAACGGCAACGATCCCTGCCAGAAACCGAGACTCTACTTTCACACATTTTATCAGCCTGGCAAGATGCAGGACTGGGGCCTCCGGTCCTCCAGCGCTTCGCATTAAAAGCCCATGTGAGGGATTTTTGGTGATACACATGCTGTTGCCTACATGATATACAGATAGATCATACATAGACAGGAAACGGCAAGGCGAACTATACCGGGCGGAGGGGCTGCTGTTCTGGTCGAGAACTGAAAAATTGGCGTTGATTGACCTTTTTGGTGTTAAGGTTGGGACTTTAACCGACCGACCCAAACCTGAACCCCGACCCTAACCCTATCCCCGACTATCACCTCGACCGTCAGGCAGGCACGTAGTACGCGATTGTCGCGGCCGAAATCGGTGGCTTTGGCGCCAAAGTCGCACGAAACGTGTTGAACAAATTTGAGTATGCTTTTTCCACCGCTCGCTGCTGCTTATGTTGTCTGCTTTTGACTTGCATATTTTTACTTAAACATATTTTACCATCAATATAGAGTATTGTTTGGTTTAGTTTTCCTGCGTACCCACCCGTAGACTTCCTGTGCTTTTTCGCGAACACGGGCTAGATTATGGGAATGCAATGAGCTAATGTGAGACCAGCAACGACAGTGAGCCAATACCCCACCCTCTGACGCTCGTACTCAACTCCGTTTTTGATCTTCGTTTTGGTTGTTTACGCGTTTGTGGTACGTTTGAAAGGTCGTCATCGTAGTATTTGCCATGCTGCCATCATACCCAGTACCCCGCCAATACCAGTAGCTCAGAGCAGCTCCAGTACTACCTCAGGGTACGCCAGCCCCAAACTACTGGACATGGCCTAGTCGCTCACAGATATAATGCTATCCATAAAATATAAAACAGTGGGTACCCCCAGTGCCTCAGAGCACTTCACGCAAAAACCGCCAAGAACAAAAATACTGGGTGCAGCCCGGTATCATATAGTACGCCCCACATAACACTGTGTACCTCAGAGTACGCCACTCAAACGATAGTGTGTTTCGCCGGTGACCATGATTTTACCGTGCCAAATATACGGGGTATACATAATACCTCAGAGTAAACCGTGTTGAATTTGCTGGATACACCCCAGTACCTCAGCGTACGACAGGCCCAAGTTGCTGCAGATACTGGACAAATCTCAGTATCTCGGAGTACATCAGGCCCTTCTATTAATAGGACGACATCGAGGTTAGGCACTCCTGTATTCAATGTTATCATTCACATTCATGTTTTAATCAAATTCCACAGTCGCATTGTCCACAACGACTATATTCTAATTATAGCCCCAGTATGCTACCAGGGAAAATATTAACCTTCCGCTGCCGGCGGGTGCACACAAAATAAACATGCCGCGGACGCAAACAATGAACGCTGAGGGGTCGACAAACACACCACATACCTCCACCATCAAACAAGGTGATGCCTCACTGCTGTCGGAAAGAGAGGGTAACGTGGTGTTTGCTACTTCTGCTGTCAGATTAGTCAAATTAAGGCAAGCTTAGGAGGCAGGTAAATCGACAGCGTGCCACATGTTAAACAAAAGCCAAAGGTTGGACGAGTTTCGAGGTGCACGTGCCTTACCATTGGCGCATCGTCCCCATATTACGTCATGGGCCAATAACGGCAGTGTTGTCATCGTCGAGATTAATTTCATGCAGGGACCCTCCACGAACTTCTTGCACTATCTCAACACCGCTGCACTGCTGCTGCTGCTGCTGCTGCTGCTGCTGCAATCTGTCGGAGGACACTAAAACTTACCAGGTAAGAATAGATGGTCAGCAAAAATACCATCGTCAGTGGTCGACCGCTGTCCGTAGCTAAGCCAGGCATTACGCATCACCACTGCTACATCAGCAGCACTGGGGGAGACGCGTATCGGTCTCTAGTACCCCAGCGTTTTGCAAAACATGTGCTTTGCTCGAAGGGGTCGACTTGTGTCGAGGAAAACTACAATAGAGTGACATTTATTGCCTTGTGCATTTCGAGCTGCTCTACTTCAGTCAACACGTAGATTAGGAACCGCGTTTGTGCTACGTGGTCCTGAGCGTAATCAAAGCGTGAGGTTTATGCATCATGGAGGTGCAGTGGAAGAGCGCGGAGCGACTGACTACTATCCGACTCGTCGTCTGTCTGTGCTTTTGAGTTTTTTTCTTCGTGTGCCATTCTTAGGGAAGGGAGGTAGTCTAGTGTTTGACAGGGGAGCGGAAAGGCACCACAACAAAAAAATAAAAATAAAGTAGCGGCGGACCTATCACGCAACTTGCAAGGTTGAATTCGATGTATCGCCTATTGAGCATGTATCGGTCGAACGCATAGCTGAGGTACTGGTATTTTTGATAATTACATAAAATATATAACCAACACCACAAAGCATAGCTACGGCACCACTATTCGTGATAATTACATAAAAACAAATCACACACCACAAACAAACACTGAACGTAGTCACACAACAACTCTTAGTAGTAACAATATTAGTAGAGTAACGGCAACAACAACAGGTGAACAGGAGTGTTGCTGCCTCTATCTCAAGACGGCAGCAAGCGGCGGCAGCAGAAGCAGCAACAGCCGGAGTAGCTTCAATTTTCGGCGCCGGCCGCTCCTCCTGCAGCTGCACTTCAGTCTATGTGTGTCACTGCACCGGAGAGCTTCACTTGAAGCATATGTACGCTCAATGTTTCACTTCAAAGCTCGGCATATGACCACGGCGATCTGACACCGTTCTGCTGCTGGTGCGGCCGTGTTGAAGCTGAAAGACACAGACGGGGGCTATGGCGCTGCCGGGCTCTAGGCTGTACAAAGAGTCAGTTTGGAACAATACATGTTGCATGGCACCACGTCGGTGCAGAGCGTGCTGTAACATCAGTTCACCAGAATAGCATAGTGTTGCAAGTCTGCGTCATACTCCATACTACTGCTACGTTGTCAAGCCTACGTGCTCTCTGCGGCTGCCATGTTATGCCCTCGTATATCATATCAGGATTTGTCGGGTTCGAAGTGCGCGGCTGTATCATGCGGAAGAGGCCTGTAAAAATGGATGAAAGCTCGGTGCATGTCGGCCAATGACCTTGAGACAAAAAATGGCGGAGGTCCTGCCTTCGCTACAAGTTAAGTACTGTAATGCCAATTTTTTAGAAAAATACAAAAGTTCTCACATTCCAGTGGTAGTTTGGACAAGCACGACAATTTTCTAAACACTTTCCTCAAACAAACTCGAAGGACCATCGTAACCAAGCACAAACTATTAGCATCAGCGCAAACTCCAACCTCTTAGGACGATAAACTAAAAACTTTGTGAAGTAAAAATAAAGGCAGAAAGCCCGAATATAAACATTACGACCTCTGGCAGGGCCTGCAGTGGGGCCCCTCATCAGCCAGGGAGGGCAGGTTGGGGCTTGCTTTGCTCGTGCCCATCGACAAACAAAAAATGTCCGATTCACGGCTGCGCCGAAATACGATACAAATTCGATCATCGTTTCGATCCGATTCACCTCCCCAGAAGAAGGGTCTGAGGCCATCGTTTATGCAAAAGTCTTATCTGAAAAATCGCCACGTTTTTCTAGAAACAAAAACAGCTTAAGGAACAGGCATCTTACACAGTCCAACACGGACCATTTTCGCCCGGGATATTTTGCATTCTGAAGGCCAGATTGCTCAAGGTGACCACTTGCAAAAAACTATTAATAGTTGTAAAATGGTCCGTGATAGGAGTTCAAAACCAACACACACACCATACAGCAGAACACGCACAGGTGCAGGACCGGCCTTCTGCTGCGCACAGTCGGTAGAGGTTTCGTACAAGCCGGCAATGGCCCGGCCTTCACCGAGGAACTCTCACAATAGAACAATGTCATCGGGGAAGGACGATGTGATGGATGAGCCATCAGGAGGTGTCCGTAAACTTTCGCGGACGGTTGCTGTACATTTGTTGCTCTTGATGTTGCTTTGACTGCGCTCAATCTCGTAGAGGAGGAACAGCATGAACAGCATGAACAAAATGAACAACATTAACAGCATGAACAGCATGAAAAGCATGAAAAGCATGTGGGAGGTCACGTATATGGCCTTTTTTATCAGCGACTCAGAACCACTCGCGCGAGCAGCTACCCGTGTACCATGTTGTGTTTTTCGGTCTCGCGATATGCACCGCCGCCATGGAAGTGCTTGTTACGCTGAGCCAACAAAACAAAAGTAAGTCCGTGTTTCACTGAGGTACTCAGCCACGCGCGCGAGTGGCCTAAACTCGGTACAGAAAATGGGAGTACCAACATCTTCAACATCTCCCCTGCTACCGCATGTTCAACATCTTCAAGCACTCGGCAGCAGTGTGGCGGCGTGGACCCTTTTCTTGCGCCACCGTAGCATGGCGATTTTTTCGTGTTAGAGGTTTTGCGGATTCGCCGGGGACGACGACGACGACCTCCGTAAGGATGCCGGCGGCGAAACATCTTCATGCGTGAAGAACAAAAAGCAGCGAGCGAGAGGAGAGAATCGCGGTATGTTGCGAGCCGTGCAATGCGCTCGGCTCGCCGAACATGCTAGGCATCCGAATACGTTTCCTGTCTGGGCGCAGCCGCCGCCCGATTGGTGTTAGCGATAGCGATGGATGAAGTAAACAGCACCCGCGAGCTGCGTGCGCAGACGTGCCTCATGGGAGATGGTTTTCGCGGCCATGTTTTAACAGCGTCCGAGAATTTTTTTCTATGCTAGTATATACGTGGTCTCGTGGTCGGTTCGGGTTTACGTTCTACGTGACTCGTGTTTACCCTCGGCGAGCGCGTGGAAGGGGGTGGAGTGTTTCCAGCGGTGCAAAGCTGGACGTATCGTCAAAGTGCGATACCTTTTTGTCACCGGCCCTGCCTGTCGACAATAGGCTGGATTCATGGCAGAGTTGGGTCAATGGCGGTGCGTCAGACACAAAACGTTCTTGACTCGCGGACTTCAAAATACGGAGTACCTGCGGCTGCGTTTGGATGTGGTGTGTGCGGGGGCAGACCGACACCGTCGCGGAAAACCGATAGGTGCCGCCCGAACATAGGCAACGCTCACCCAGATGGAAGCTTGACTCGGAAACGAGGAGAGTGGAGAATTATCATTGACAAGCGGGGGTGGGCTTGGTTGAACCTTCCCCGCGCGGGAAGATAAGTTTGCAAGACTAGAACGGGAGAGGCGCTTTTAGGGAGGTTGGTTTCGCCGTAAGCACGTAAAGAGAGGGCGGGCCACAGGGAAGGTGCGGCAGCAAATCTTGCGAGGTGCGGAGCGAATTGAATGGAGACGGGGACTGTGGGACCCTCCGCGAAGCACCAGCGCCAAGATGAGGTTGGCTTCGCGCACGAGAGCATGAGCTCATCATCTTTCCCCCAGGCAATTTCCTCTGCACCTTCTGCTGATCTCGGACACGCCAATCAATGGTTACGGTTGGTTGGGTTTGGCGGCAAGTTTTGCATGCAAGTAGTCGGGCGATGTATGGATACCGTCATCACCTTGTCGCCGAGAGGGAGAGACAATCCTGACTGGTGTAGATTAAGGTAGGTATGCGCTACGTAGGAAGCCAAGCGCGGGAGGAGTTGTGTCGACGTATATTGCTCGTGGTTCTAGTGTTCGTTAAATTTTCCCTGCGAGTGCCGAAAGTCCTTCGCGCAGCACTTCAGACGTCTGTTCATTAACCCATCCTTTCGGTCTTCGAAAGATGCAGAAAGCGCTTCAGACCGAGTGTATCTATACTAGACTATACTGTACTGTGCCGTAGTCGTGTCCGGCAATGGTGGCGCTGGAACCGACAACACTCCAGGTAGCAACGCTGTAGCTAGAACAATGCATTACTGTAGCAGTGCAGACGCTGGGGGCGTCTTTGGCTAGTCTGTGTAGCTATATCGCGTGCTGGTAGCTCAATGACATGTCATGCTTATATGTGTCGCACTTAACATTTGTCTCAATTTTAGTGTTTGTACAATTAGGTCGTGGTACTGGCTGTCGTCCTGGCATCCCGACTGAATTTCGTCTGGTTCGTTTTGGTATATACTTACCTTTGTGCCTGTTGATTACAACGGGCTAGATTACGACAATGGGCTAATCTACGAGACCAACAACAACAAGAGACTACGTACATGAGGGCCCGTACAAGCAGAGGGGTTTTTATACTACACTGTTGTTGCAAAAACGAAAAAAAAAAAAATGAACATCCATTCGTTCCTATTGGCCTACTACAGTAGTAAAAAGGTGTGCAAGCGAGAAACGCATACGATTCTTTTGGGTGACAGTCAACCGCTAGATGAGTCAGCCCCTTGCCATGCCACCTTCTTGTGTACATGACGATCACGGGTAGGCCTCTCTCGTTCTTAGATGAAGACGTAGAATAAACTATTAACAGCTATATTCGTAGTGGTGGGTGATGACCAATGCTTGACTTAGTAGGTGCCTGGGTTCGGAGAACACAACAGCAGTAGCATAATAGTTGACCGCGGCCCCCGGGGGGAGGGGGAAGAGGAGCTACCTTGAACGAGGCGTAGCAAAAGCAACCGTTACTAGTAGTCGCCATCGTAGGGCGGCTGCCTTTCGTCGGGTGTACGCACCATGGATAGTCTACTTGCATTGTTTTGGTAAGCTATTGGTACGGGATGGTGCACCCCCACTGGAACAGTACCGTTGCTCTACGTACGTGCTATTTAGTGTTTGGTTTTCTTCTATCGGGACGCTTTTCAGTCTGTTTTGCGACCACGGGGGTTAGATTTCAGGGAAATGAGCTAACTTGAGAACATCACCATCGTCACCTTTGAGAAAGCCAGGCTAAGACCTACAGGAAAACAAGAACTACCATGGCGGTTATGTTGATGTTTTTCGGGTAGAACACACCCCTTTCCTACGTCAGAAATACAGCCTGGATCAGCATTGCTGCTTTTTTTTTCTTACCGCTAACCCTTCTGAAACTTGATTCTACTGTAGTATAGCGACCAAAAACATTGTCGAGACTTGATTATAGTATAGGGACAAGAACAATGTCAATTTCGGTGTCATCAGACGTTCAAAGTGAGCCCGCAGTACACGGGTAGCGTGTTGCTGCGCGCGTGATACACACCTCATAGCAGTTTAGACGAGACCAAGCAACAGGGGCTGCCCCGTGTGGTCGTTGCCGCGCTCGAAACTTACAAAAAAACTCAAGAGACAACTCAGCTGTGAGATCAAGAATTCGTCTAAACTCATACTTGCAAGGTGCTTGTGATACATCGATTGCACGTGGTACGGCGTGGATATTAAACGTCATCATGAAGGATATATAGGTCGGATACTCCCCTGAGTGATAGTGCTCGCCATTTTTTTCTCGCCATTTTTTTCGCTCTGGGTTCCCAAAAGGGATACTTGTATAGACACTTGTCCTCTACCAGTACCGCACTACACCACTGCAGCAGCAGCAGCAGCGAGCCTTCCTTACAACCCGCTCGGCAGCAAGTTTCTACGAAGCATGTATTTTGAGCGATGACGCCCATGGCGGTAGCCGTCGGCGTGGGATCAGGGTGCCAAGTGGGCTCTGCCGGCGACTAGTAAGAAACATATATTCGGGGTCAGTTTGGAGGGCTATAGCCCGGGTGGGATTAGGTCGGCATGGGATTAGGGTGCCAAACGGGATCAGAGTACATAGTATCTCTTCAAACTGTATACAGTGGGTAGTACCCCGATTAAAGAGCACCCGAGAGAAGAGCACTCGGGACTTGATAGCGGTCAAATCGGCATGTCCCGCCATACTAAAAGCCATAAATTGCTCACTGCAGATAAGATGAACGTGTAGTGAAGAGCGTTTGTCATGGGGTGCTCTTAAATCGGGGTACCCACTGTACAGACCGCGGATGACATTTGGTCAATAAGAAGGAGTAAACGAAAGTGCTGCCGAGTTGATTGTAAGGACCACTGGCAGAGGCAGTGTTTACCACTATTGTAGTAATGCTACCATTACTATGCCGGTACATCCTTCAAAAAGAATGTCCTCCAAAACGCCATCGTCACAAGGAACTCACGAGAAATAAAATAAAATAAGCGTTAGGGGGAGGGAGAAGAGAAAGGGACAGGCGGAGACCGTGAGCATCACGATCGACGCGTTCTTATCACCGGCTAATACCACGGACTTTGACAGTGCTACGGAACAGTCACGTCTTCATTTTGGGATTTGCGTGGTATCACACATACACCGTCATGCACTTCACTCGGCCACAGATTGCGATTTGTCTGCGCTATATTATGTATGTACCAGGTATACCCTATCAGCCTTCTCATAAGAAAAAGACCCACAAGAAACTCGGTGTGAGATATCCGGGAAAAATAAAATCAGGCGCGGTTGTACAAAAAATGGTATGGAATACACCCACCCTTTCTCAAAAACCAAATCTAGGCTGGGCCAGTATCATCCCGGTTTCGTATCAGAGGGCCGGTACTGTATATACCCTGTTTTGTTTTAAAACAAACACGTCTTCTCTTTTCTCTCTTCTCTCGTCTCTGATATTTCGCTGAATTCTGGTAGTGGCCAGAGTCGCTCGAATTTTGTTATTAATAGTTCCGTCCATGAATCATCTCGCCGTCTCAGCTTTCGTGGATACCAAATACCAGGAATAAGAATAAAATACATCCCATACACCCTTACTGCGACAAAACTCACAGATAGACCGGTATTTTCCCCCGGTACTTGATGGGAAATTAAGCGAAAATAAATGCGAAAACGCCTATCTGGAATTGTTTTGCCTTCGTCAAGCCCCCCTCACGAAAGCCGGAGGGGGGGCATGGCTTGCGTCTTCGCCACAAGAACAGAGTATACCGCAGCCAGTACATGCAGCCAGTACCTAGACTCTATGATACGAGCCCTGACGTCTGATTAATGTGTACCTGGTGTATACCGGGTACAGTAATAGTGACTGACAGATCCAGGCTGGGCCAGCACCCGTCCCTACTTCCTACTATTAGTACTGGTGTACTGTACCAGGTAGTATTTATGTATTTAAACAGTATTAATAGACAATTAATTTCGGAGGTGTCCACTTTTTTATACCTAGTACATCGTACCTGGTAGGCAAAAAACAGCATAGACTACTCCGTGCCGTACGGGTACAAGGCATCTTACCAGCAGTGTGTGTGTTCTTCACAGTAAACTGATATTTCCACCCATCTATATCCAGCACAACCAGTGTCCGTGCCGATGCCTCCTCCTAGAGAGACGAGCTCTGTGGTCGCAAACTACAAGACCGAGATCAGAGATATACATTGCAAATACGGCAAGGTGGTTTGGCCATGCAATGCCAAACGCAATGGATACGAGGATGCAATAACCCAGCACACCAGACTACTTGCAAGGAAGAAGGAAAATAATACCAGGTAGTAAGAAAGAAGAAAAAACAAAAGGAAAACAAATGGTCGTAATCAATTGTTGTCATAGCGACATACACGCACTATTATTGTACTTAAGGCGGCCGGTCTGACGTTTTGTCAGTTGGATATTTTTATAAAAAAATAAAAATACAGCGTACAGGACGACTACAGTTGAGTTAATCAGTAGAGACTCGACGCTGCGGTGAGAACAGGCCAGTTGCGTGTGATGATGCTTCGATTGCGCGTACTACGAAGTTCATGACCGCGTGAAGGATACCTGGAATGTAGGTCGGTGACTCCCATGAGTGATAGTATCATACCAGAGGGTACACTGGACCAGCTTATGAAGACGCTGCACTGCTACGAACTCGTATGCTGCTGCTTATACGATTAATATTAATAGTACATGCGAAGCTCTTCTACAAGTGTGATATGCCTTGGTAGTGGTACACTTATACCGTACGACATGACACGGGAATCAGAGAGCAGAAACGAGAAGATAACTTCACCGTTTCTACATAGAGCTGTAGCAGCACATCGTGATCACTACAGGTGAATCGCGAAGGGCTTGCTTGCCGAAGTTGCTGGTCATGTTGCAAGTACGAGTGACGAAAGATAGAACGAAGATTGGAAGATATGATAGAAGATAGAAGACACAGCTTTGGACGAAAATATAGTAACTGTTGTTTTATTAATGTGAATACAAAACGGTCTTTAAAATTCCGGCTATATGGTAGACCTGTTTGCCTGTTCGGGAAAGCTGGATTCCGCCGCGTGTTGTTTATTCCGCCGCGATATCTTTCCAACCAATCACCTGCGACAACCAATAATCTACGAGATTCGTTCGATCGTTGACTTTGCTTGCGCTGCCTTGCTTGCTCTTTTGCGCCTGCGCTGGGCACAACGCCCTCCAGAGTCCAGACTCCAGACGCCAGGGACACCCTAGAGGGTAGCTTCAGACGTGCGGGGCTGCGCAGTACTATTCTGTGGGGAAACCGATCCGGCGTTTGCACAATAAGAGATACGCAGGGTACGGAGTACAGTGTCTCACGTCTGATGGAGACGGGGAGTACGAGTACTCATTCCATCGTACGTAAAAGCCCTATTCTCTGTTTGAAAAAGCAAAGAACAAGTGAGCTGCCTCGAGCACGCTGCAGCGGCAGTGCACCGAGCCGAAGAGGCATGACCATTGTTGCCAGGGCGCTGACGTGTGGCATAGAGGACCTTCTCTCCTCGGAAATGGAGATAGGCACAGACTTTGGGTGAGCACGTCGTGGAACGTTGGGTGGGGCAGCTCGGGTGGGGCGGTGTTACAGCTTTTAGCTTCGATGCTCTCGACTTGTACCTATTACCACTTTGGGTTTAAATGTAAAGTACGTTTATTTTAATATTTAAATTCAAATTGTTTTTAAATTTCCGTCCAAATTGGGATGTAACTTTGCACATGAACCTGCGGTACATACTGAAACTGGTATATAATACGGTGTACATACGATAGCTGTTGGGATGCATGATACCGCAGGACTTTTGAGCATCGTTCGACTGCTGCTGCTCTCGTTGGGATCAACCGCGCCGCTATCATACATGGATATTCATGCGTGCAGCCCCAACGATGACAGAGTATCTCGTCGCACGAGAAGAGAGAGGGACAGACACGAGACACGACAAACCCTCGTCCGAAGCATCGGCGGCGTAGCCCATCCTTGAAGATAGTGATGTTCTCACATTACTCGTGCGTCGTACGTAGCTCATTTCCCTCGAAATCTAGCCCCGCGTGGTCACTACATAATACGAAGTTTATAGTTTCCGTGCACAGCTTGAGTAAAGACCGACGTCTTCGTATCACCCTGTTGACCCTGGTGCTAACTAGTACTAAGGGGAGCCGCCGACCTATAATCCTTCATGAGGACAAACACATCCCGTAACATGTGCGATCGGAGTATCACACACAGCTTGCAAAGATGAGTTTCGACGAAATCCTCGATCTCACAGCTGTACTAATTGTGTATTTTTAATTTTTTATAAAAATAATACGGAGTGGGCGGTATCCCTTCTTTATTTTTTTTCCTCATCCCATCTATTATCTTCGCACCTTTTCTTTCTCCTTCTCCCTCCCTATTATTAATAATAGTCGTAACTCAGATCCGGGGCCACTAATCAGGCTCTTCTCCCCCTTCCCCACTACGGTACGCGCCTCAACTTTATCGTGAGAAGAATTCAGCACTTTCTTCCCTCGTCGACTCGTGTCGAATTGTGCTTACCCACTATAATTTTTTTTTTTTTTTAAATCCTCCGGCGGATGGGGAAAAGTAAAGCTTAAGCTCACCACACTTCCACGTATTTTCATACATGTCGTGTGTCGATTTAACTCAAATGCATTCGCAATCCAGCGTTAGCTGGCGTATCCTTCAGTTCCCGTGGCAACGG
>JAYJMJ010047936.1:0-53655 GCA_036873875.1 Laminaria ephemera | reverse complement strand
AAAGCATGTGAGCTAGAGCCAGTATTATTTACTGATGTTCATCGTGCATCTATAATGGCTGGTGAAGCATCAAACGAGATGTATACATCATTTAGAATTTTACAAGAACTTGAAAATAAAAAGATCATGTCTAACAAATCATCAAAAACAGAGTTATTAACACCTGCTTTGATGTTAGCTTTTTCATTAGTATCTTTATTTAATACGGGTTTAAATACATTACCTCAAATGGTTAGAGTATCTGATCAAGAAGGTGGTAAAACAACTGCAGACTCAGTATTATTTGTTATGAATACTACAGGGTTTTTTGCAGATAACTGGCACTATATTTTAGGTATAGGTTCAGTATTATTAATTTTATTCTTTTCAATGGTTAAAACACCAAGAGGTCGTTATGCATGGGATAGTTTCTTAGTTAGCTTACCAATTTATGGTAGATACATTACATATAGTGTTTATAACAGCATGTTATTATATTTCCCTAAGCTTATTTCAAGTGGTGTTAAGCCAAAACAAATGATACCTATTATGAAAGCATTATCAACCAATGTTGTTTTAGTAGAAAGAGTAGATATATTTAACCAAGTTTTAACAAGTGGTGGACAAGTTTCAGACGCTTTAGAAAAAGCTGGATTCCCTGAAATTGCAGTTACACCTGTTCGAGTTTCAGAGCATTATACATCAGCTGATTCAGCAGTTAATGATGCTATGGTAGAAGGTATGGAGCATTCTCATACTATTATTGAAAGATACCTAGAAGAATCACAAAAAATGTTTATTGGAACAATATCTGTATTTTTATGGATAGGTGGTGGTGCGATTATGCTACTTGATATGTTATCAATTATATTTTCACAAAATGTTTAAAAGGAGCACTTTTTTATGGCAGAACAACAAACTCAACAAGAACAACAAGCTAGTAATACGCTAGTTCCAGTATCTCGTTTTACAGGTACTTGCTTTGTTGGTTTAAAAAAAGTTGAGTACATATCTAAAGAAGGTGAGTCTATCATAGTTGATGGCGTAATGGATATATTAGAAAACAGAACATATAATAATAACTTAATGTTAGGTTTTTTCTCAATTAATGGTTTTGGTAGTGAAAAAACTGATAAAATTGATAGTATTATTGCTCAAGATGAAGATGTAAATGAATCTATGTTACGCCAACTATTAAAAAAAGCTGGTTTGTTTGATTTTGCATCATTTCAAGAAACTACACCAGGTATTGTTAATATACTTATTGTAGCTGATTGCATTATCCATTGGGATAATAAGGGTTCATACATCCAACCAATGCATGAAAATTTAATTAATGATAATATTGAAGAAATATCAAAATCATATACATCAAAACAACAAGTTATTATTTATACAAATAGAGAGCTATCTGGTTTATCAATTGAGCATACTCATAAACAAATTGATGAGTTACCAGTTACTCAAAGCATGTGGGTTAACCAACCTTCATTACAAGAAGTTTATGGTAATGCTGTACTGATATTCTCTTTAATTGTTTTAGGGATTGGCTATGGTATTAGCAACTGGCAACAAAGCATTATTACAGATTTATCTGCTAAAATTAAAACTGCAAGAAGCATTAAAGTTAATGAAAAATATTACAAGGATTCAAGTGTAGAATTAGCAGAAATTCAGAAAAACAGAAAATCACCTGAAATACAAACTTTAATAATTAAAGATCTAAGTAATACAATTTCAAAATCAGACTTTAGTTTAGATAGCTTAAAATTAGATATCTCATCTAATAGCAATGTATTAATCGCAACTATTGTCTCAAAAGACGCTACACATACTATATTAAGCGAACAAGAAAGCTTAGCTAGGAATATTTTAGATAATAGCTTATCTATTGTTGCAGTAAGGAAAAAAGAAGGCTTAGGTGATAATTTAATACTTGAGGCTATGATAGATATTAAGAAATTTGAAACTAAAATAGAGTTAAATAAATAAAGGTAATAAACTATGGTACAATTTACATTAGGCTGCATTATTATAGCATTGACTGTATTTTTTGGTGGAGGTAGCATTTTAGATGATAAAAGCTTTATTGAAAATAGAGAAAAAACATACAAAAGAGAAAACGCTAAAAGCGAAAGATCTAAATCTGTAAAACAAAGATATATGGGCTTTAAATCTAAAACTATTGAGCACTCAGAAAGCATTAAAAAAGATATTACAAATAAACTAGATATTAATGAATCTAGCTATGAATTTATTTTTAATGAAAGTAAAGATTCAAAAATTATTACTAAAAACCCTTATTCTATAGAAGGCTCAACATCATTTGCTAATGTATTTAATATAATTAATGAGTTTGATAGAATCGAAGGTATTACAATAAATAATATATGTTTAAAATGTAAATTAGAAAATAAAAAATTTAAAACATTAAAAGACAATTCAAAAATTAGTTTCCAGATAAAAGGAGATATCTATGTTTATAAAAAATCAAAGTAAACTATTACTACTATTATTAGCTTTTACATTGCTTGCACCTATTGCAAATGCTTTAAAAAATGGAAAAGAGAAACTGAATATAGAGGTTTTTCTTAAAGAAGGTAATTTTTCAATACAAAGATCATTAGTAAAAGATCAAGAAACTGGTCAAAAAGGTTTATCAATAAACAAAAAATCTACAAATACAGTTAAAGATTTAGTAGAGGTTGATTTAATTGACCCATTTGTAAACAAACAAGTAATGACTAATGTTAAATTTAATTCTGTTAATATTAATAAAAATGATGAAAATAACCAATATGAAGATAAGGTTAAAAAACAGTTAGACTTATTAGAAGACAAGATTGAAAAAGCATTAAAAAAAATAGAATCTAGTGATGAAGTTAACATGGTTGCTTTATTAAACTATTTACAAATTGATAGAATTATTAGTTCACCTGAAAAATATGTTGTTATTTATGGTAAAAAATATGAAGAAGGTTCAATTATATCAGTTAAAATTAATCATGATACAGATAAAACTAAGCTTTTAGAAATAGTAGATTCAATTAATATCACAAGTGATGATATTACAGTACAAGAAGAACTAAGTAGAATAAGACAAGATGCCATGACAAGATATGATAATATTATAAGAAGTGGTGCAGTTAATAGAAACTTAGTAATTGAAATATCATTAGATACAATTACGAAAGATTTTCTAGAGTTAAGCTCAGAAGGTAAAACTTATAAAATTGTAGCAAAATAATAAAAGAGAAATTATAATGAATAAATTAACTCAAAAGGCAGTAATGTTTGGTCTAGATGCAAGAATAGCTCTTTTAGTTCTTGCAATTATTGCTGGGGCTGTAAGTTTAAGTAAGGGTAAAAACACTAGTAGTGAAAAACTAATTGAAACAGCCCAAAATTTAAAACTATACAAATCTATGTTTTTATCAAACTGGGAAAAACTAAGGTTTGATGGTTATTATAAAAATAATACAGGTTCATTATCATCTCAAATAGAATTAGCAGGTAAAGATGGTAGAGTTGTTTATAAAACTCTCTCTGGTACGCCAACAGTAACTAATAATGCTAACTATGCACACCCATACAATTCTAAAACTTATAACTCTGATTTATATTCAATGGAAACTTCATTTTCAGGATTAACGCTTGAAAATAAAATATTTACAAGTGCAGAAGATACTAAGTTAGCAGATTTATTTATAGAAAATACTCTAATTGATGATATTGATTATAGATTATTAAAAACTATGCATAGTATTAAAAATCAACATGGTGCAAGAATTGTTGATGATATAGCATCAGGATCTAATAGAAAATATGCATTTAAAAATAAAGCATATAATAGCTATATAACTCCTATTTATATAGTAGAGTTTAATGTTGATTCATACTCTTTATCTGACTATATATTGCATGTTGTATTGCTCTCAGCTGGGTCAAACTCAATAGTTGATTCAACACTTCCAACTAATTTATTAGAATTATCAACATTTACTCCATCAGAAGATGATGTAGTAGAAATATTTTCAACTAGAGAAATTTATGCAAAAGCTAAATTAGATAGAGATGCTAAACTTGAAGAGATTCAAAACCAAATAATAGATTTAGCTGAACTTACTTATGCAGAGTTTATATCAGGTTGTGAAACTGAGGCGTCATTGAGTACATTATGTGATTATAATTCAAATAATAAGTATGATAATAATGATAGAGAAAATTATAAAAACTATATATATTTCCCTGCATCATCAATAAGTGCTGCAGATAAATATATAGATACTACTGAATATAACTTTAATGGTTTTGGACAAGCTAACTTTGCAACTGCACAAACAGATGCTGAAACTTTCTTAACTGATATTTTAGGGCTGCCAAAGTATTATGCTGTTGACTTATTTGGTAATATTATTACATATTTACCAATAGATAATGTATCAGATACTGGGCCTTATACAATGGAGGTATATTACTAATGGTAAACTCACAGATGCTTATAAAAAAACTATCTCAAAAAGCTGCAATGTTTGGTATAGATGCAAGAATAACATTGCTTATTACTGCTATTGCAGCATTTGCTGTAAGTATTAATAAAATCGCAAATATTGATCAAGAAAAAATTAAAGAGTCAGAATCTGTATTAAGTATTATCCAAAAATCAATAATTAAAAATTATGCAGCTACTTATACTATCCCAACTGACTTACAAGATTTAATTGATGATGGGCACTTATATTTAAACGATAAGTCAACAAATATTGACTTATGGGATAATGCTTATGGAATTAGCACAATTATTGTTAATGAAAATATAGCACATGCAGATGTCGATACTAAATATATAGCTATTTACTCTACAGGTAAAAACGGTGTGTTAAATACAACAATGCCAACAACAGTAACAGAGTTTGAGAATTTAACAGCATCAGGTGATGATGTAATTAGAAAATTCAGTACATATAATAGTGAGGTTTCTTTTGTAGAGCAAGAGAATAAACAGTTAGATATAATTAGTAAGTTATTACGTCAGTATGCTGATAAATATTATTTTGAAAATAAAGAGCTATGCTTAATTGTTGGTAACCAGCTTGATGCAACATGTGATGTGGATGAAAATGGTACGTATGAATCAAATGAAGAAGTTGGTTTAATTTATTTACCTAAAGAGCATGATGATTCAACAAGTAAGTACTATGTAGTATCAGGTGCTGAGTTTAAATCAGGATACATAAATAAAGTATCAAATCAAGATCACAATATGTATAGCTTTATGTCACTTATTGGTGGTTCAGAGGATTATACAGTTTCACCAAGAAATCTAGTACTTCATTTTACTACAAATAAATATGATAATATAAAATCTCCATACATAGCTGAAATATGGTATGGCGATGAAGTAACTGTATTTTAAGAAAGGTAATTATTATGAAAAAACTAATTAGTAATAAAAAAGCTGCTGTTTTTGGTATTGAGGCAAGAATTGCTTTAGTTATATTATCTATTGTTAGTATGGCAATTGCAGTAAATAGATTAGCTGTAAATGAAAGTGAACGATCTAAAGAAGCAACTTTTAGAATTTTAAAAGTAGCAGATGCAATTAGAGAATCTTATGAGAGAGCCCCCGGGGATATAGACTCTGTTGAGGCAATATATACAGGGCCAACAGATAATTTTTTATGGAAAGGTAGGGGCTATCTTAAAACGGACCCTTGGGGTAATAACTGGGTTTTTAAGGTATATTCAGATACACTAAGAGTATCAGGCTCAGATATTGATGTTAAGTGCGTAATCATATTCTCAGCAGGATATGATGGTTATCACTATTTAGCAAATAAATTAACGGCATATAATTTTACTAAATGCTTACATAATTAGGGTTTAACAGATTTAACTACTCACACAACAATAAGTGATGATTTGTTTTATAAATTCACAACAGCTGATATAGATATTGCAAAAGTTGCAGAAAGAAAAGCTAAACTTGAAACAATTATGGATGCTTTAATGAACTACGCTCAAGCAAAATATAATGTAGAACTTAAATACTGTAATGGTTTATCAATATCTGCTGCAAATGCAGATCCAAGATGTGATATTGATAATGATGGTTTATACTATACAGCTACTGAGTTAAAAACTCAAAACTATTACCCTAAATCTTCTTCTGATGCAACAGTTGGGGTTATATATAAAAATACTACTACTTATGACGATTTTGGAAGTTCTCCATTACTACTTGAGCTAGGGCTTCCTGCCTCATACTTATTCGGTCCATACAGTGGAATGATAAAGTATAATTCTAATATAGACTCAAGTGTTAATGGACCATTTGAAATTAGTTTAGAATACTTTTTAGCATATATATAGAAAGAATTAATTATGGCAAAATTATTTACAAAACAACTTTTTAAATTTGAACGATCAACAGTTGAAAATGATGAAATGGTAGTTGGAAAACTCTCAGGTAAAAAATTAAATAAAGCAACTATACAATGGGCGGCTATATTCCAGTTTATTTTACTTGTATCTCATGTACTAGCACCATATTCATTAATACAATATATTTTATTAAGTGTTGTATCATTAATCCTAGCAAGGCAAATTGCTCTTGATTTTGCATATCATATATTTTTAGATGTATATAACCTTCCACTAATAGCTTTATCTTTTATAATGCCATCATTAATTTTAAACACTCATACAATTGCCGAGTCTGTAGTATCAGGTTTTGGGATATTTGGTTTGTTTTATGCATTTACATTAATTATAAGTGCCATATTAAAAAAAGATGCTGGTATTGGAGGTGGAGATATTAAATTTGCATTTGCTTTTGGTGGCTTTTTAGGTGGATTCTTCTCATTTATAGGTATATTCTTATCATGTGTTATAACATTTATTTTAACATTTGTTTATAAAGACAAGAATGAGATACCATTTGGACCAGGCTTAATTATTGCTTTTTGGATTTGCCTATTATTTCAAAATAACATTATTCAATTGCTAAAATACTTGATATAGGTTATTACTTATTTATGGTTGATAAATTAATAAAAATAAAATATTGTGCATGGCCTTATTGTGAAAAAGAAGGTCAATTCCCCGCGCCTTGTGACCCTAGAGATCTAACAAAGCGTATTTTATTGTGCCAAAAGCATGTTATAGAATATAATAAAGGTTGGGATGGATTAAATGGCTTTAACTCTGAAGAAATATTTAATATGCAAGGTAACCCTGCATGGGATATGCCTACTTGGAAGTTAGGCGAAAAACAAAAAATGCAAGAAGCAGTATTTTCTTTCTCTCATTCATCTGATAAAAAAACAAAAGGTCATGATTTTTTTGATGAAGAAGATGAAAACGTTACATATATGCCAACAGATTTAAGAATGCCAAAAGAAATATTAGATGCAATGGAAGTTTTATATACTGAAGAACCTTTAGATTTAATAAAAGTTAAAAAGGCATATAAAAGGCAAGTTAAATTAAACCATCCAGATAAGTTAAAAGATAGTAAGCAAGCAGAAACAAAATTAAAAGAAATTAACTTAGCTTATGAAAGAATTACAAAATATTTAAAAATTAAAAAAAGCATCTAATAAAAGATGCTTTTTTTTAATTTTTAGTTTATAAGGTTTCTAACCATGATCTAAAGCTCTCTTCACTTCTTAATGAGTGTTGTTCTTTACGTTCTGTCTTTTTCATCTTTTTACCATTAGGGAAACGCGTAGTTTCAAGTTCTGGTAAAAGCCCGTATGTAATATTCATTGGTTGGAATGTTTTAGCATCAGCATTACCTGTAATATGTCTAATTAATCCACCCATCATAGTAGTTTCAGGTGGTAAAATAAATTCTTCACCATTTACTTTAGCTGCAATAATATTACCAGCTAAGCAACCCATAGCAGTTGATTCAACATATCCTTCAACACCACTTACTTGCCCTGCAAAATGTATATGAGGGTGGTTTTTCATGCTTAAATCACCATTTAATAGTGAAGGTGAGTTAATAAATGTATTTTTATGAATAACACCAAATCTTTCAAACTCAGCATTTTCAAGTCCAGGAATCATTTTAAATATTCTTGCTTGCTCGCCCCATTTTAAACGAGTTTGGAAACCAACCATATTATATAGTGTACCTAATTTATTTTCCATTCGTAATTGAACAACTGCATATGATTTTTCAGTAGGGTTATGAGCATTAGTTAAGCCTTTAGGTTTTAAAGGTCCAAAACGTAAAGTTTCAGGGCCACGTTCAATCATAACTTCAATTGGTAAACAACCATCAAAGTACTTATCTTCAGGGTTATGTGATACTGCTTCTTCTGCTTTTGTAATTTCATTTATAAAATTGTAATACTCTTCTTTTGTCATACCACAGTTAATATAATCAGCATCACCTTTATCATAACGTGATTGCTTCCATGCTTTAGTCATATCTATTGAATCAGCTGCAATAATAGGTGCAACAGCATCAAAAAAGGCAATTGACTCTTCGCCTGTTTTTTCTAAAATACTTTTTGCTAAATTAGCAGATGTTAAAGGGCCTGTTGCAACAATAATTAAATCATCTTTAAACTCATCAAGGTCTGTTATTTCACGTCTTTCAAGTGTAAATAATTCATGTGCTAGTAAAGTTTCTTGCACTTGGTTTGCAAATAAATCTCTATCCATTGCTAGGGCACCACCTGCAGGTACTTCATTATTATCAGCTGCTTTTAATATAAGTGAGTTCATTAACCTTAGCTCATGGTGTAACATACCAACAGCATTTTTGCTTTTATCAGCACCTCTGAAAGAATTTGAACAAACAAGTTCTGCTAAAGTATCAGTTTTATGTATTGGAGTGGGCTTTGATCCACGAATCTCAAACATTTTAACTTTTATACCTTTATTAACTAGTTGCCAAGCACATTCTGAACCTGCTAAACCACCACCAATAATAACTACGTTTTTTTTCATAAATTCTTTACCTTTAAAATACTGTTTTTAATTTGTTTAATATTTAGCTAAATTAGCCGATTTTTCAATAAAAATCAAGATTATAGTTGAAATTACTTATGATAGCGACCATAATATATACAATTACTTACTTTTACAGAGATTTTATTATGAAAACTAAATCATTTAAATCATTTAAGATTTTATCAGTTGGCATCTTCGATCATACTTGCTTGGATTGTGGCGGAAGAATAAATGTATTTGGAGAAGGTCATACAACAGCATGCACTCTTTAAAGAGTTACTGCTAATAGTTATGCAAAAATACCACCTTCGGGTGGTTTTTTTATACCTAAAAATATCATATGCCTTTATATCCTTGACAAAGGTTGGTTTTTATAAGAAAATAATAAAAATTACAGTAAAAAAATAATAGGAATTTTAGATATGTCAACAAATGTAGCAGATCATTATCGTCAACAACAAATTTTAAACTCTAGCCCAGCTGAACGTATTGTTCTTTTATATGATGGTGCTATTAGATTCATGATGATTACACTTCAAGCAATTGATGCTAAAGATATTCAAAAACGTTACGATAATACTTTAAAAGCACGTAACATAGTTAGCCATTTATTAGAAACTTTAGATATGGAAAAAGGCGGCGATATCGCAACTAATTTAGAAAATATTTATAACTATATTTTACGCCAAATGTCAGAAGTTGATAAAAATGATAAAAAAGCAGCTGAAGATATTATTAATCATCTTAAAACATTAAGAGATTCATGGATGAAAGTAGCAATGGGCGAAAAAGCTGGAAAAGGTTCAGTTGATACTGGAAATATTATTGCATAATTAATTAATATTAATAATACATTTTAAGGGGATATGAAAATGGCTGAAGAAAAAAAAGTTGAAGAAGTAAAAGAAGAAGAAAAAGAATCTGCAGAAGGTTCTGAAGAATCAACTGAAGGCGAAGAAGGTTCTGCCAAGAAGAAAACTAATATTTTACTAATTGTTGCAATTGCTGTGGGTGTTTTACTTGCATGTGTTGCAGGTTTTGTGGTACTTAATATTGGTGATGATAAGGCTGAAGAAGAAAAAGCAGCTGAGTTGCAAGTTCCTGTAGCACCAACATTTTTTGAAATTCCAGAGCTTATTGTTAGTTTATCAGGTAATACATCAAACATTAGATATTTAAAGCTAGTATTATCAGTTGAGCTGTCAAAAGCAGAAGATTTACCATTTTTAGAAGCTCAAATGCCTAAAATAACTGACGAATTTCAAACATATTTACGTCAATTACGTTTAGAAGATTTAAGAGGTTCTGTTGGTACATATAGATTAAAAGAAGCATTATTACTAAGAGTTAACCAAGTTTTACAGCCAGTACAAGCAAGTGATGTTCTTATTAAAGAAATGCTAATACAATAATTATAGTAATAAGTAAAAGGATATTACATTGAACATATTAAATATAATGCTTGCAACAGGTAAAGGTGGTTTAGAGCAAGTATTTGTTGATTATATTAACGCTCAGTTAGCATTAGGCTACCAAGTGCATGGGATATGTATGCCTGATACACCATACCTACATGACTTAAAGCAAACAAATGTTATTACTCATACAGTAGATTCAAGGTTTATATTAAACCCACTTGCTATACTAAAAATTAGAAATATAATTAAAGAAGTAAACCCAGATATTGTGGTTTTATGCGGTAATAGACCCGTAAGAATGACAATCGGGCATACAATTAACAAAATTTTAGGTTTTAATTACCCTACATTATCTATTATTAATAATAACCGAAGCTATTTAAAAGATGTTAAATATGCAGCTTCTGTATCAACCCAAATTCAAAAAAATGTATCAGCTAAAGGTGTTCCTAATAGTTATTACATACCTAATACTACAAGAATGTTAGAATTTAAAGAATATAATGATTATGATATTCCTGTAGTTGGGGTTATGGGGCGTTTACATGGTAATAAAGGCTATGATGTATTTTTAGATGCAGTTAGACATTTGCTAGACCAAGACCTTAAATTTAAAGTTATTATTGCAGGTAATGGTGAAGAAGAAGATAAGTTACGCCAAAAAGTTTTTGACTTAAACATTCAGCATTATGTTAAGTTTATTGGTTGGGTAGATAATAAAAATGATTTTTATGACAAAATAGATATTTTCTGTTTATCATCAAGAGTAGAGCCATTTGGTATTGTACTGCTTGAAGCAATGACAAGAACTAAAGCTGTTGTAACAACAGATTGCCAAGGCCCATTAGATATTTTTGAACATAATGTTGATGGTGTTATAGTTGAAAAAGAAAACTGTGTTGATTTAGCTAAAGGTTTAAAATCTGTAATAGAAGATAAAGCATTTGCTAAAAAAATTGCTGAAAAAGGTTATACAAAAGCAGTTTCAAAATATTCACCTGAAACTTTAATGAAAAACTTAGAAACTATATTTGATGAAATACTAACTATTGAAAAAAGGGGCAATAGCTAATGAAAAGAATAGTTAATGTTTCAAACTTTAGTGTAATAAGATTAAAAAACTGTTTTGTAAATGATATTATTATTAAAATTAGTAATGGTTTAATTAGAAACGGTTATGAAGTTATTAATTATTCTGATAGAGATATGCTGAGGTTTTTTAGCCCATTTAAAATTTTTAAGACATTAGGTAAGGAAACTCTTCAAAAAGAATTTATTGATTTTTGTAAAAAAACTCAACCTGATGCAATATTACTATGCCATGCAGATACTATAACTACACATACATTATTACAAATAAAAAAACTTTTACCAAATATTAAAATAATGCAATATAACTTAGATGCTATAAGACCTGGCATTAAAGAAAATGATGCTAATATTTTAAAATTACAAGATAAATTACCAGCAGTTGATGCAACATTAATTACAACAGGTGATAAAAAGCTTTTAAGCCAGTTTAATACAAGTAAAGATCAGTATGTAGGGTTTTTACCTAACCCAGTAGATAAATCACTAGAAACTGGTTTAGTATATCAACAACAACATAATAAATATGATTTAATGTTTGGGGCAACATCAAGCAAAAGAAAGTTTTGTGGTGAATACGTATTATGCTCAGATATTATAAAAAGCATTAATGATAGTGTTAAAAATATTAAAATGAATGTTTTTGGAATAGATAAACTTAACCGTTTAGAGGGCCCTGATTATCAAAATGCATATTTAGATTGTGCGATGGGTTTAAATTTAAGTAGAATTAATGATTGTTACTTATATTCATCAGATAGAATGGCTCACATAATGGGTAACGGGCAATTATGCGTTATGGAAGATGCTAGCGGATTTAAAGATATATTTTCAGATAGTGAAGTTTGTTTTTACAAAAATGAAAAAGAAATGCTTGAAAAAATATCTTTTTATAAAAATAATCCATTAGAAAGAATGGTTGCTGCTAAAAAAGGTCATGATAAATATGTTGAACTATTTAATGAAAAGCTAGTTGCTAAATATATAACAGATATTCTTTTTGGAAAGCTAAATAAAAATGATTATGTTTGGACAAAACTAATTGACTAAATAAAAAAAAGACCTTATAAAAGGTCTTTTTTTAATAAATACTTATCTTACGAATATTACTTGCTTGTTCAGAATCTTCAAACTCTATAGTTATAGCTGTATCGGGTAAATAGTTCTGTGATATTTGGGGCCACTCAATTAAACAAATGCCTTCTTCTAGGTAATGTTCTATATCTAAGTCATAAATTTCTTCACCATCTTCAAGGCGGTATAAATCCATATGTGCAATTGGTATTGATGTATCATCATAAGTTTGTACTAATGTAAAAGTAGGGCTTGGTATGTGCATCTCAGCTGAACCTAATGTTTGGATTATGGTTCGTGCTATAACGCTTTTTCCGCTGCCTAATGTTCCAAGTAGTTTTACTACATCGCCTTTTTTTAAGCTTTTTGCAAAAGTTTTTGCAAAATCAACAGTTTCTTGCTCATTATTTAGAATTAGTTTTTTCATAAATTATATCCGTTTTGTATTAATATATATGCACTTATACTATAATTATAACAAAAATACTAATTAAAGCATTAAAAAAACATTATTTTTAATAAAAATTAATGTTACTATTATTATAGAGTAAATTTTTATTGGCTTTTATAAAAACAAAATAAGTTTAAATTACTAATTATAAAAATAAGGAAAATAATAATATGAAAAGTTTTAGACATATAATGTTTATATTATTAATTAGTTTTAGTGTGTTTTTTATCATAGCGTATTTTTCTTATAACTTTTTTATTAGTTACAAAATAGAATCATACCATAAAGAAAATATGAACCCTGTAATAAAAGATGAAATTCTTAAAAGGTTAAAAATAAGACAACAAGAGCAAGATAATTTACAGCGCCATTTTTCATAATTAAAATAATATATAAAAAAAGACAGATAATTAATATCTGTCTTTTTTATTGCTTGGCTATATTAGCCTTCTTTTTTCATAATAATATATTGTTGAGCAATACTTAATACGTTATTTGTTAACCAGTATAATACTAAACCTGAAGGGAAGAATAAGAATAAAGCAGTAAATACTACAGGCATTATATTCATAACCATTTGTTGAGTTTTATCTAAAGGTTGTGGGTTCATTCTTTGTTGTAGAACCATTGTAATACCCATTAAAATTGGTAGTACGAAGTAAGGATCTTTTACAGACATATCATGGATCCATAAACCTAAGTCAGCTTGTCTGAATTCAAAACCTATTAAGATAACTTTATACATTGCAAAAAAGATAGGTATTTGCACTAGCATAGGCCAGCAACCACTTGCAGGGCTTACACCGTGTTTTTTATATAGAGCCATCATAGCTAAGCTTAAAGCTTGGCGGTCATCACCATGTTTTGCTTGTAAAGCTTTTAGCTCAGGTTGAATTTTTCTCATATGAGCCATTGATTTGTATGACTTACTTGCAAGAGGGAATAAAGCTAGCTTTAAAATTATTGTTACAATAATAATAGATATTGCTAAGCTGTTAACATAACCATTAAAGTACATCATTAAGTCAAAGAATGCTTTAGCAATAATATGGAACCAACCATAGTCTAACATTGCAGGTAATTTAATAGCCTCATCAACTCCTTGCTCACCTAATATCTTAGTAGATTTAGGACCTGCATATAAGCTGTATTTAATAATAATGTTTTGTTCAGGCATTAAGTTTTTAACATCAGAACGAACAAGAGCAGTGTAATAGTTTTGCCCTGCAATTTTAGTATACTTAAATTTAACAGTATTGTTTTGAGTATTATCAGGTATTAATGCTGCAGCAAAATACATTTTTGTAATACCAGCCCAAATGTTTTTACCCATTTTAGTAAATGTATCACCGTCTTGTAATTTATCATAATCTGCAAAAATAGCTTTATCATCAACAATAGCTTGTGGGCCTGTATAGTTTGTAAATGAGTTTTCTAAACGAGACTCACGCTCACCAACATGGTGTACTTGGCTGTATTGTGCAATTTTAACATTGTTAATAGAGTTATTGATAACTTTATCTTCAATATTAATTGTAAATGAGTCATTAAAGAAGAATGTTCTATAAAAAGTAAGACCTAATGTATTATCATATTTTAAAACGATTGAATCATTAGTTTGAGAGTCTAAGCTCCATTCAGTTGCTGAGTTAGGAACGTTACCATTTTCAGCTAACCAACCTGCATCAAACATCATAGGGTTTTCAGAATCAGTGTTAAATACTTTAACTAATTTTTTTTCACCTTTAGTTACAACATAATTAGCTAATTCAAGGTTTTTAATAGAACCACCTTTTAAGTCTATCTCTACATTATAATTAGCAGTTGATAAAGCAACAGGCTTGCTTATTTGTGTTTTAATAGCTTCTTCTTTAAATAATCCTGTTGAAGTAGGGTTTAAAGGGTTAGATGAAAGCTTTTGAGCATTAGAAGTTTCTAAATTAGTATCTTTTTGGAAATATTCGATACCATAAAGAACAACAATAGATATTGCTAAAATAGTTAGTAAATTCTTAGAGCCACTTGGTTTAGTAGTTTCAGATTTATTTCTTAAATTATTCGCCACAGCATTTAGTTCCTTTTTTTTGTTTATTTTTATTTAGAGTAGGCACAGGGTCAAAGCCATGTCCTCCCCAAGGGTTGCATCGTGCAATTCTGTAAATTGCTAAATACCAACCTTTAAAAAAACCATGTTCTTTTAATGCAATAATTGCATAGTCTGAACAAGTAGGGCTAAACCTACAATCTCTACCTATTAAAGCAGAAAATGATTTTTGATAAATTCTTATTAATATTAAACTAATTTTGCTTAAAATACTAACTTTTTTTTGAAATGTCATGATTAATTTTTTCTAGAGTTTTATTAAAGTAGAAAACTACTTTTTCAAGATCTGCAGATAATGACTTATGCCTTGCGATAATATTAAATTCAAGGCCGTTAAATTGGCTAAATATTTTAGGGTCTACATGGTTTAATGCAGCCTTTAGCCTACGCCTTGCGCGCACACGTTTAATAGCATTACCAAGTTTTTTACTTGTGGTAAAGCCTATTTTTAATGGATTTGATTTATCTGAGTGAGTTTTTTGTACTAATATAACAAAAGCAGGAGCAACAAAGTCGCTCCCGTTTCTGCGAAGTTGTACAAATGATTTACTATTTTTTAGTTTGTCATATTGCATAAACTTTACACCTTTACTTATTAAGCAGAAAGTGTTTTTCTACCTTTAGCTCTTCTTGCGTTGATAATTTTTCTACCGCCTACAGTAGCCATTCTAGCTCTGAAACCGTGTACTCTTTTACGACGTAGATTACTTGGTTGATAAGTTCTTTTCATAATGTTTATCCTTTATCTAAAAAAATGTTGATAGTATACAACTTCTATAACTAACGTTTTGTACAATACAGTATTATATATAGTTTGTCAAACAAAGTTTTTCAAGACCTAAATTATAAAAAAGTTGTAAATCTATTATGTTATGTTTTAAATAAAAAACAGATAAATATAACTTTACCTGTTTTTATAAAAAATAGCTGTATTAGTTATTGATTAATATTTAACTTTTGGTTGTTCTGAGTATATACGACCACCTGGTGCGATACATCTTCTTGGGAAGCCAGAAATTAGCGGGTTTTTGTTTTCAAAACATGTGTCAAAATCAAAGGTTCTAATAGTGTCTTGTTTAACTTCAGTATTTAGATTTAAAAATACTGTACTATCAGGTAAAATGCATTGCTCAGGGCTTGTTTGGTGGTATAAATTGCCTAGCTCTTTACATCTGTTGTAATCGTCAACATTTAAAGCTTGGTTAACAAAGTTTAGCTCACGGTAATTATTTACTGATGAGAATACCCATGTTTCAATTTCTTTTAATGTATCAATATAAGTAGAGTTATTTACAGTAATTGAATTTTGGAATAAACGATAAGGAGGTAAAACTTTACCATCAGTTCTTATGAAGCTTATTTCAACATACTCATAGTTTCTTCCCCAAATGTCGCCATCATCAAAATTAGTATTTGAGTTATCTGCAACAGGTTGCATGCCAGCAAAACGAGATAAGAATACATATCTTAATGGTAGTTCTAGATCCCAAGTTAGGTTTTTACCTTCTGGGTCTAGTTGTGTAATAAGTCTAAATTGTATTTTTGAGATTTTTTCAGCATCAGCAAGTAAGTTGTTTGGTTTTAAATTAGCAGCTAAATCTTTTTTATGCTCTATAGGTCTAATAGTAGGGAATGATTCCATACCAGGGAAATAGCTTGATCCATAGCCAACAATAGTTGAAGGTGTAGGTGCTTTTTGTGCAAATGTTGGTGCAGATAATATTAAAGCAAATAAGCTTAATAGAATTTTTTTCATTTTTAATTTGTCCTTTTAAATTACAATATAGATTTTATTTTACACTAATATTATTTATAGTTCAACTTTTTCAAGTGATTCTAGGGGCCAACGCGGTGTTGGTTTGCAGTTTAGGTTGCAAACTGTTGCATTATTGCCTTGTTGGTTTTTATCAAAATAGCGAATACCACCAGCATATCCAATCATTACAGCATTATCAGTTGCCCATTTTATTGCAGGCAATGTTAGCTCTATGTTTTGCTTTTTACAAAATATGCCAAGCTCATCACGCAATAATTTATTTGCAGCTACTCCACCAGCAAGAACAAAGTTTTTATAATTGGTTTGTTTTAATGCAGCTTTTGTTTTATGTAGTACTACTTTTAATACAGTTTGTTGGAAGCTTGCCGCAATATCAGCTTTTAATTGTTCAGTTAGAGTATCATGGTTTAAAATTTCGTTCCTTACTGCGGTTTTTAAACCAGAGAATGAAAAGTCAATCCCTTTGTGTTTTAATGGCTCAGGAAATTTAAAGGCATTAGGGTTACCTTTTTTTGCTAATATTTCTATTTTTGGGCCACCAGGGAATTCTAATTTTAGCATTTTTGCAACTTTATCAAAAGCTTCTCCAATAGCATCATCAATAGTTCCGCCGATTATTTTATAATCGCCAAAATCTTTTACTTGGATGAATTGGCAATGCCCACCTGATGCAAGTAATAATAAGTATGGGAACTGCACCTTATTTGTTAGGTTTGCCGTTAGGGCATGTCCTTCAAGGTGATTAACCGGTATAAACGGAATATTTAAAGCCAAAGCAAGTGATTTGCCATACATTGTACCAATTAATAGCCCGCCTAAAAGCCCTGGGCCAGTTGTTGCACATACTGCATCTATATCTTTAAATTCTAAGTTTGAATCTGCAATAGTTTTTTTAATAATTTGGTCAAATTTAACCAGATGAGCTCTTGATGCTATCTCAGGTACTACGCCACCATATTCAAAATGCTCTTCTGCTTGTGTATATACACACTCAGATATAACATTTGCAGACTCAGAATCTGTAAACTCAAGTATTGCTGCTGCGGTTTCATCACAAGATGATTCAAGTGCTAATATTTTCATGGTAAATTAATTTCAATTTTATTGTGGTTTATAAATTTATGACCTATTGCTTTACTATATCTTTTTTCTTTTATTTTGTAAATAATTAATGTAAGATAATCATATTATAACAATAATAATATAATTTAGTTATAAATAATTAAAATTACACAAAATCTAAACACAATATAAATATATATAAAGGCTTTTTTTATTATGGATAAAATGGGTTATCGTAGCCATTGGAATGAGCAAGCTGATATTCCAAAACAAACAATTAAAGTTGCAAGCCATGTATGGGACTTTGCAAACGGTGAATCAATATCTGATAATTTCAGGTATAAAAATGTTATTTGTAAAAAAGTTCAGTATAGTAGTGACCTGCATGATGATGTTTTAGATAGTGGTTTAGTTGTTCCACCTATAGGTGATGTATCAGGACATATGCTGATTAAGGCAAATAATATTACCAAGCTTACTGACTCAGATGAGTTGGTGCCAGTTATGCCAAACTATGTAAGAGATTTAGCAGGGCGTACAATATCAATTGCAGAGTGTTATCCAATTAATAAAGATTCAAACTCAACAGGTAACTTTCCACTTCCTGCATTTGTTGTAGATGATACAATAGATGAGGCTGGTTTAATAGAGAATGTATTTTTCCCAAGGTTTAGATCTTTAGAGATGTCATCAAAAAATCATGAAGATGAGTCAAGTGATCATTATGCATATAGAAATGCTAACTTATATCCTTATAAGTTAAGGTTAGATACTTTTTACCAAGATGGGTGGAAGCTGCCTCAAACAGAAATGTTATTTCATAAAAAAGATGTTGATAAGGATGAACTTGGGCAAATAGAGGCTGATTTTTTAGATGCATGGAGAACATATTCAAACCAATCTGATTATGAGTCTTTTTATGATTCACTAGGTGGAGATGTTTATTTTGAAGAATTATTTAATAAAGGTTTTACATTAATTCCTACAATAGAAGCTTATAATGCTGATGCTATTGTAAGTGATGTGTATGAGCTTGTGGATTTTCAGGCTGGTAAATATGTGGAAAATTTCCATGAGCTAGTTCGTTATGAGGATTCAGATAAGCCTTCAGGAAGTATAATAAGGGTTTTAGAACCTGGTTTTGTAACCAAGTTGGGTAAAGTTAAAGCAAAAGTAGTTATTTCAAACGGATCATTATATAGATCTAATAATGCATCAAATCCTGATCCATTATGCCCAGATTTAAGATTACCTCATACTAGAGCTTGTTCAGATTGGAATGCTTTACATATTCCAACCCATCCAAAGCATTTTGAGCAGCCTGCTATTTGGGGTTGGGATACTAAAACAGGTATGTTCGTGCAACAAAAAGGACCTATATGGGATCCTTTACATTATTACTATGAGTCAGTTGATGATGTTATAGAGGCCTGTCAAGGTGAAGTACTAGATGGTAATTATTGGCTTTATGAAGTTCCTGCTCAAATGAAGGGTATGTTTTACCCAGTTAGACCATTTGCCGGTTATGATATTATGAAATATTCTGAGCTGCAAGAAAGAAAAGAGTATTCTATTAGACCTGAAACTATGCTTACAAGATATGATAGTGATAGTTTTAGTGCAAATACAGGGTATCATCCTATGCCTGTTGAGTATGAATATGAACTTGATTGTTGGTGGATGCCATTTTTAAATCCTAAAAAAAGAGTAACTCCTGAAATACCTTTAAATATTAGAGATAGGCTTTGTGATGTTATTGGGTGTAATGTTTCAGCTAAAAAATATTTAAAAGTTCAAAAAGAAGAGCTTGATGCAAACATCGGGTGGATTTTAGATGATGATTTATTAGAATCTTCATTAGGCTCAAGTATAAAAGATTATCCTTACTTAAGAAGATACTTTGATGATGTTACAAGTTTTAATATTATTAGGGTGCACTGTAGACCATTTATATCTAATTTTTATGATATTAATGAAGATGTTAGTGTTTCAAAAGCAGAGTACTTGTCTGAGATTAAAGTAGGTGCTAAGGTAGAAAATTGTATAGATGGTTATGGTTTAGCATTGTATGACTTAAAAAGTGATTCATTTACAAGATTAAAAGACCGTCATCAAATTTATTATGGCTTTTACAAAGAGTATATTATGTCAGTATGGAATAGCTCTAGTGCAGGTGATATGCAACACTTATTAAAAGGCAATAGTATTGATAAACTAGAAGAAAGTCAGTTTTCTTCTGTTGCAATAATGCAACCGCCAACGTTTTAAAAATAAAAAAGATTCTATATTACTTGAAATACGTGTAGAATTAGTGGTAATATTAAAAAGAATTTCTTCAAAAAAAACTTAGGAGTATGACTTATATGTCTTATAATGAAAACCAAACAGGTAATTCTGTTTTTGATGATTTAAAGCAAAAGTTTTCAAAACTAGAAAAAAACCAACAAATGGCAGTGGTTGCTGTAATTGGGTTTTTTGCATTTATAATTGTATCAAGACTTGGTGGTGATGAGCAAACAGTAACAAAAATAGCAACTCAAGAAGTAGCTAAAGAAAATGTTAGATCAATCAGCTTAACTAATAATGATGAGTCTAGTTTAGATTCAGATGATAGCGGATTTTCTGTTGAAGGTGCTGATGAATCAGTTTTAAGAAGAAACTTTGTAACTCAAACATTAGGTGAGTTTACTGCTTTAAAAGAAGATATCGCAGCTAAAGAAATTAAAAGAGAAACAGATCTTAAACAGCAGCAAGAAAGATTAAAAGGTTTAGAGTCTGAATTATCTGAATCAATTAAAGCCTTAAATGATGATAGAAGATCATTCCAGCAAACAATTGCAAGACAGCAAGAAGAAAATGCTAGATTAATTGAAGATTTAAAACAACAAAGAGTTAAAGAAAAAGAAACAGCTGGTTCTATTACTCAACAACAAGATTTTATTAAACAAAAGCCAATTAGAGTAAGACAGCAAAGCATTACTCAAACTGTTCTATCATCAAATGCAACAGGTACATCAGGAACTCCTTTAGTTGCTGGTTTATCAGGTGGTAAATTAGGTGGTGATGAAGGTTATGAGCGTGGCGGTAAAGGTAAGCGTAAATTAAAAAATGGTAAATACGTTGAAGAAGACGAAAGAAAACCATTTATTCCACCATTAGGTTTTGTTAAAGGTACAATGTTAAATGGTGTTGATGCTTTAACCGGTGGTACACCAACTCCTTCACTTATAAGATTAGAAGGTACATATAAAACAGCAATGAACTCAACTATTATTCTAGATGGTTGTTTTATGCTTGTAGAGTTCCAAGGTGATATTTCAACTGAAAGAGCAAAAGGTAAGCCTGCTCGTATGACATGTGTATACCCTGACCAAGGTGCAGTAACTTATAGCCTAAGTGGTTATGTTGTTGACTCTGAAGACGGTGTAGAAGGTGTTCCAGGTTTGTTCTTTGAAGGACATGCTGGACGTATAGCATTATCAATCGCAGCTGAATTTGCATCAAGCATTGGTGAAATCGCAGAAGCTAACCAAAGCACTAATATTGTAGCATCAGATGGTACAACACAAAAAGTTATTACAGGTTCAGAAACTAAAGCAGCTATGTACGGTAGTGGTGCAGATGCGCTTTCTAGTTTAGAAGAGTACTTAGCAGATAGAGCATCAAGAGTTGTTCCATTTATTAGAATCGATGCTTTAAGAGAGCTTCACATAGTATTATTAAGCGGAACTGAGCTGAGAAGCGAAGGCGAAGCTTGGTCACAATTATTTAACGCAGAATAAATTATAAAAATATAGTAGGAGTATATTCGTTATGAAAAAAATATTAATCTTAGGACTGCTTTTAAGCGTAGCATCTTGTAAATATTATGGTGGTACTTTACCTCCAGAGAATCCAATTTCAATGGATGGTGCTTTAAAAAAAGCTTCAAACAGAAATTATGGTACAGATTCTAGAGGTGTAGCAATACCAATGAGAGCTAGACCTAGCTCAGATAGACCAACATATATCCCAGAAAAAGAACTGGCTTTAATTGCGCCACCTAAAGCTCTTTTAGTATGGACATATGAGCATGTTACAGAAGAAAACACTAGAGAGTTTGGCTCATGGGAAACAATTTTCCTAACAGAAAAATACCAGTGGTTAAAACCAGCTAACCAACTACCAGTTGGATTTGTAGAATAAAATAATTTAAGTAATGATTACCTAAAATCTATCTATAAGAATAGAAGATAACTTTTGAAAGGATTTATAAATGGCGTTTTTTAGTAATGAGAGACATGCTCAATCAAAAGGTAGAACTCTAGCAGAGGAACTACCATATTTCGAGTTTGAACACGATGAAAATTCAATATTTCATAGGTGTCATTTATTAGACGATGGTTCTTTAGGTGTTTGTTGGAAAACTCCAGTTCCTGCATCTTATTCAAAAGATAGTGGTGAGATTCAAACAAATAATGAGCTACAAACATTTATTGAAAACCTTCCAGAAGATTATAGCGTTCAAATATCTATAACATCTCATAATGATGTTAGATATAAATTAGACCCTTATAGAAACAAAGATGTTGGTTCAGATAAAGCTACGATTTTAAGACAATCTCGTGCTGATAAATTTGCATCTGCAGGTGAATATGGTTATGCGGTATCTCCTACATCGTATACTAAATTACGTGATACATACATGGTTATTACACTTAAAACACCTACGCCATTAGGCTTAACTGGTGTGCCTTATTTCTTAGTAAATGCAGTATACCAAGTAATTAATGTATTTACTGGTATATTTTCAAAAAATAGCTCAAAAATGTTTGACGGTATTTTTAATAAGATAATGAAATTCCACTTAGCTGACTTTAAAGAAGCTTTAATTACAGGTGAAACAACTCTTAATCAGTCATTTAAATTAGAAAGAATGGATGAAGAAGAGCTTGTAAGTCATTATTGGAACCAAATGTGTCCATCTTATAAAGAATTCGAACAAAAGATTAATATCGATAAACAACGTCCATTAAAAGAACAAATTTTTCCTCTACCTGTAGAGCATGATTTTGACATTGTAAAAGTTGGTGATGATTACCATGGTGTAATTATGTTAGCTATGATGCCTGATGTTGTAGCTCCAGATTACTTAGGTATTATTAGAAGAAGCTTACCAACAGGTTACACATTCTTTACGAATATTCGTCAAGGTAACCAAATGATGGAAAAAGTTAGACTAACTTTACTTGCAAGTATGAGAAGTAGAGTAGCATCTGTATTTAACAGAGAAGAAGTTGAAGTTATTAACAGAGAAACAAGCGAAGTAAAAATGAATATGGCTCAAGGTCGTAGAATTATGCATGCTCAAGTTGGTATTATTATTCATGGTAAATCTAAAGATGAAGTAGAAGATAGAGTTTTAAGAGTAAACTCTACATTTAAAAAACTATCTGTAGTACCTGATATTGAAAAAGGTATGTGTTTACAAGCAATTAGTTATTCATGGCCTATGGCTTGGTCTGATGATTATTCAAAACCATTTGCAAGAACAAGAAGAATGCTATCTAATGACTTAGTAGATTTATTACCTATTCATGGTCATTGGGGTGGGCATGAAGATCCACTAGCAGTTTATGTTAACCGTGATGGTGAAGTGGTATTCTTTGATCATACTCATCATGAATTTGTTAACTGGCATTATGCTATTACAGGTACATCAGGTTCTGGTAAATCATTTGCTATTGTAGATTTAACTTTACAACTACTAGCATCAGGTGTTGAAAAGCAATTCCTAATTACTTTAAAAGACGATTATGATCGTTTTGCAGAAACTATGGGTAAATCAATCGTTATTGATTTAGATAAACAAGATGTTTGTATTAACCCATTTGCAGGTGAAATTACTAAACAAAGAATTCAGCAGTGGGTTGAAGGTTTAGATTTAATGCTTAAAAAAGGTGGTGTTAGAGATTCTAGCTCTGAAGAGTTAAGATTAATGGAACAAATTGTACAATATGCTTATGAAATTGTACCTGAAGGTGATTGTTTAAGACCAACTTGGGTTAAAGATGCATACCTAAAATTCCCATATAAAAACGAAGCTGAAAGAAAGCTTGGTTTATCAGCTGCAAATGAGATTGGTTCATTTTGTCAAGGTGGTGTTTATGGTGGATTATTTGATGGATTCCCTTCAATTGATGAAGATGATAAAATTGTAGTATTTAACTTACAAAATGTACTATCTGAAAAAATTGCAGATGTTATTGTAAACTCAATCTTTACTATGCTTGATAATGTTATGTATAAAAGCGATAGAAAACAGAAGAAACATTTATTAGTAGATGAAATGATTTCTATGGTTTCATCAAAAGGTGGTGAAAATGTTGCAAACCAATTAAAACGTGCTTTTAGAACATATCGTTCATTAAACTGCATGTGTGGTGTATCAACTCAAAATGAAGAAGATTTAACATCTGATTTAGGCCAAGCTATTATTGGTAACATTTCTAAACGTATTTTATTAATGCCTAAAAGAGAAATGATTCCAGTACTAATGCAATCATTAGGACTAAAATCAGAACGTCATGCGCAAAACATTGAAAGCGTTGTTACTAAACCAGGGTTTTACTCAGAGTTTTATCTTATGAGCCCGCATGGTGAGGTTGTTTGTAGATTACTAACAGATAAACTTACATACGCATTAGCAACAACTAGCCCAGATGATATTGGCGAGATTGAACGTTTAACACAAGAATTTAATGGAGATGGATGGTTAGCTTCGGTTGAGTTTGCCAGATTATATCCAAACGGGGTAAGAATAGCAAAAGCTCAAGCTAATTCTTAAAAAAAACAGAGTAAACAAGGGGTAAGACAATGGTTTTAAAAAGAAAACTACCAACACATCAAAATAAAATTAAAGAGGCTAAAAAAGAAGAGCCTTCATCAAATGATTTTGATATGGAAATAGAACAAGAAACATCAGTTAAGAAAACTAAGGTTAAAAAAGGCCTTGATTTAAATGATGATTTTCCACAAAATGTTGAAGAAACACCTGAAGACTTCATTCCTGAAGAGTTAAGAGTTTCAGAAGCATCTAGTAATGGAGAAGCTCAAGTGGTAGAAGCAAAACCTAAAACTGTTGAAGAAAAACCAGCAGTAGTTAAACCTGTAGAAGATAAATCAGCACCTGTTGGTTTTGAAGATGAAGGTTTTGATATTTCATTTGATGATGATACAAATGAAATACCTTCTACAATAGAAGAAAATATGGTTACAGAGACTAAAGTTGCTCCTAAGCCAGTTAAACCTGTTAAAAAAGAAGATGATATTAAATTAAAAGTAGCTAAATCTGATAATGCCCCTGAAGATAAAGCTCAAAAAACTCCCCTTAAAGCACAAGAAGCTCCTGCGATGGACTTCCAAACTGAAGACCCTGTTAACTGGGAAGATATTGTTGAAAACAGTAACCAAGAAAAAGTTACAACAGATAGTTTTGAACAAATTGACTGGTCAAATAATGAGCAGCCTAATAAAACAGTTCCTGAAGATCATTTTAATGAAACTAAACCAGAAGACGATGATGATTTCTTTGTTCCTGAATTACCAGGTATGGATTCATATTCTGATAATAAACCTGCAGAAGTTATGGGTTCAGAGTCTAAAGATATTGGCTTAAATGGTGAAGCTAAAAGAAAATTAGTAACAGGTATTATTATTACAGCTATAATTGTTGGTGGTATATACATATATTCTAATAAAGAAAATACAACAATTGTTGCAAATAGGCTTTCAGGTGCATTATCTGAAGTTAGCCAAGATATTGCTCAAAATGATGAAGAAAATGATGAATTTATTAAGCAAGGTTTAGATATTACACCTGCTGAAAAAATTATTGATCTTGAATTACTAGATAGTGAAGATGGTGAAGATGATAGCAGTTTTGGTTCATCTGATTCAAGCGCTATTGATGCAGAGGCAACAAAAATTGATTTACTAGAACCTGAAGTTATTGAAAAAACTGCAGCAGGTAAAGAAATTATCACAGCTACAGGTGATGAAGAGCTACCTGAAGAAATTAAAGAAGGTGTTAGCTTATTAAAAAGTGTATCTGATGAGTTACAAGAAAAAAGAACAGCTAAAGAACGTTTAGTTGATGCTAAAAAAGAAATTATTGATCCTAAAAAGCAAAATGCAGCTGATTTAAATAAAGAAGTTGACGCTCAACTAGCAGAATATAGAAAAATTTTAGCAGAAGAAGAAAACCCTGGTAAAAAAGTTAAACCTAGTGATTTCTTTAATGGTACAGAGGCTCAAAATGCTGGAGAGTTTAACGAACAAAGAACTGTTATATCTAAAGTTAATTTAGATGAAGGTTCATATGCTGAAGTACTACCTGAAGGTTATAGAGCTACTGCAAGCCAAGTAGAAGGGCATCAAATTGTAGAATACCCAACAGCTAAAGCAAAAGAAGTTGATGAAGGTATTAGAACTTTAGACCACTTTAGATCTTTAATTATTGAAAAGCAAGATGACAGAGTAAGAATGCCATCAAATATAGCTCCATCAGTAAGATTCCAAGGGTTCCCTAAATTTAAAGTTATCTCAATTGTGCCAAACTATGGTTTAATTGGTGAGTATGATGATAAAAAAGGATCACTTGTAGTTGGAGACTCATTTAAAGGATGGGAGCTAATAGCTGTTTATGAAACATATGCAGAATTCAAGTCTGGGTCAAGAACTCACGTAATTACTTTAAAATAAGAGATTAAGAATATGAAAATTATAAATTTAGAAGCTGTAAGAAAAATTGGTGAAGAGTATGGTTGGGAAGAAAGAATTCTAGAAGATACTTTAGCAAATGCTATTAGATTATGTTATGCAGAAAAGGGCATGCATGCTGAGGTTGATGTTAACATGAAGCAAGGCACAATTGCTGCACGTCGCCGTTCAGGTGTTGCAGATAGAGGTGTGTGGATTGATATTGAAAAACCATTAATGCCAAGCATGAAAATGTTTATGTCTATTATGGAAGAGCAACAGTGGGGTAAAGGTGATGCAGGCCGTATTTTAGAGGCTGAAGTTGCAGGTTACCGTGATGGTGGTGTTATTTACCGTGCTGCTGGACAATTTGTTGTAGTACCTGAGAACTTATTATCTGTAGCAGATTTTAGAAAAAGACCAGAATTAAAAGAAAAGCAAGTTATTGTATTATGTTCAAGTAAAGATAAACATGGGCTTAAATCAGCAACAAGACGTGGTAAAGAATTTGTTGGTGCAGTAGTTGAGTGTTACTACCCTAGCTGTATTACAGGGCTTTGGATGGGTGCATCAAACTCATGGGCTGTTATTAAAATGAGCAAACAAGATATGGAAAACTGGGTTGCTGAAGAAGGTGCTAACTTAAGATATTTACAAAAGATTTTAGGTATTAGAAGAATAACTATTATCCCTGAATCAGAACTTGAAACAGAGCAAGAAAGAAAAGATGAAGAATTACTAAGCTTTATCAACAGCGCATGGAAAGGCTGTGAGCTTGCTAAAATAGAATCTGTAAATGTTACAATCAACTTACCATTAGACCAAGAAGTTGACCCTAGAAAATTAAGAACGTTTGAATCAATGCTTAAAAAAGTAGCAAGCGAAAGAGAGTTTGAAATAGTATAATTGACTATTTTAGTTAAAGATTGAATAAACATGTTAAAAAAATACTTACTTATTAGCTTATTATTTGCTACATCAGCATATTCAGAGGGGAATATTCCTTCTGATGTTGAAGATGTAATTAATATCTTTAATAATAAGGCTGTGCCATCTGGCTTAGCAAGACATGACTTGATTGAATCTAATAAAGAAAAGCATGACAGATTATCAGATGCAAAATTTAATTTTGATATTAAGGTTGTTTCATGCCAGGAAGAAAAACTGCCTGAGTTTTTAAAAGATGAAAACTTAGAGCATGATGCATGTGGTGAAATGGATGCTAAAATTATTTTTGAAGATAATGTTGATTTAGTTTTAACAAGAGAGTCAAAATTAAATAACTTTAAAACTTCAAAAATTATTAGAACAATACCTCAAATTGCCAAAGAGGGTGATAATTACACTATTAAAGATGAGCAAATTATTAATAAGGTTAACTTAGGTGTTGAGCTATTTGTTGTTCCTACTACAATTGTAGAAAATAAAGTTCAGCTTGATATAGCAGTAAGAACAACCGAGCTAGCTGATATTGATGAGGTGTTTTTAGATTCAAATAACAGAAGTTTTGTAAATTCAGATATTGCATTAAAGCATAGATTTTTAGTGGCAAGCTTTCCTGTAAGTTTAAATGAAGTTGAAACATTAGGGGGTAACTCTGCAACTTTATTGCCAATTAAAGATGATTTTAAGGCAAGCTCAGGCTATCCGGAAAGTTCACGATTATGGCTAGATGTTAAACTAAGTATTCCAAAAAGAGATTAATATAATCTCTTTTTTTTATTTTTTATATATCTGCATTAATAAGCAGGGTGCTTTTGTACACTATGTAGGAAATAGTGTTGATAAATATAGTAAATAACATTGAATATAATATAAGATAAAAGTTGTTAATAAGACTTTTTATATGCTAAATGCTAGGGAAAATCTAGCTTTTTTGTTTTTTGGCACACCTTTTGCATTTAACTAACTGAGCGCAAATCAAATAAAACAAAAGGATATATTAAAATGTCTACATTAAGTATTACAACAAACACAGCCGCATTAAGTGTACAAAGACACTTATCAGCTGCAAATGATAGATCAGCTAGTTCATTAGCTAAATTATCATCAGGTTCAAGAGTTCCAACTGCAAGAGATGATGCTGCATCATTAGCTATTGGTTCTAGATTAGAAGCAGAAATTGCTGGTTTAAACCAAGCATCTATTAACACATCTCAAGCAACATCAATGTTACAAATTGCTGATGGTGCATTATCAGAAGTTAATGATGTATTAGTTAGACTAAGTTCACTTTCAGTACAATCATCTTCAGGTCAATTATCAGATGCTGAAAGATCTTTACTAGATTCAGAATTCCAACAACTACTTTCAGAAATTGATCGTATTGCTGCAGATACTGAGTTTAACGGTAACCAACTATTAAATGGTGGTGATATTACAGCTACAACAAATGAAGCATCTCCTGGTACATTAGATGGCCAAGGTTTCACATTAAGCTATGATGCAAATAAAGTAAATGGTGCACAAGATACAGATGGTGATGGTACTATTGATATCGAAGGTGACGTATTTGCAGTTGAATATGATTCAGCAAACGAAATTGTTACATTAAGAAACGAAACAACAGGTGAAGTAACACAACAAGATATTACAAACCTATTAAATACAACAACTGGTGTAGTTGGTGCAAACTTAGCTCCAGCAGATACAGCAGAAGTTAAATTCGCTGATTTAGGTGTTAGTATTACACTTGATTCAAGATTTGACAGAGCGGTAGACTTTAATAATGGTCTAGCAGTAACACCAACAGATGCATCAAACGGAACAACAAATATTCCAACATATACAGGTTTATCAATTACAGATTCTCCAGCAGCATTTAATTCAGCTGATTTAAGAGAACTTGAAGCATTAGGTATATTTGATGCAGTAACAGGTGAGTTATCAATCCCTGTTAATGATGATGGTACTAACGTAGTTACATTTGGTGATGCAACATTAGAATTTAGCGTTGACGGTGGTGCATTTGCTGCAGGACCAACAGCCGATTTAGATGATGCTGGTAGCCATTCAGTTTCAGTAAGATTACCTGGTACAACAACTGAACTATTTACATTTGATGCAGCAACAATCGCATCTCGTGGTGGTGCAGCTGAAGTTTCAACACTAAAAGTTCCTTTTGGAAATGTATTTGGTGCAGCTGAAACAGTTGAAAACACTTCAACATTTGACTACCAAGTTGGTACAGGTACATCAGCATCTGATGTTATTACAGTAACAGTTGATGGTGCTACTACTAACTCACTAGGTATTAATGCTTCAGATATTGCTTCACAAGCTAATGCTAAAAATTCAATTGATCAAGTAGGTGCAGCAATTGATGCTTTACAAGATATTAGAGCTAATATTGGTGCTAACTTATCTAGATTAGACTTCGCTTCATCAAACTTATCAGTAACTATTGAAAACTCAGAGTCTGCTAAGTCAGGTCTGTTAGATGTTGATGTTGCACAAGAAACTACAAGATACACAGCTGAGCAAGTTATTGTACAAGCTGGTGTTAGTTTACTTGCACAAGCAAACCAAAGACCAAACACACTACTACAGCTACTACAACAATAAGAATAATTTGTTTTATGCGCTATTTTGTGTGGTCTTAAAAAAAACACTGAATAATCAAGAGAGTCTAGAAATAGATTCTCTTTTTCTATTGTTATAAATAATAAAAATTAGATGTTTTTAATTTGCAAAAAAGCCCGTAATGCTTTATTGTTTAAAATATTAAAATATATGAATAAAGAGGCCAAAAATGACAAATAAAATATCACAATATGTATCTGAGATAAAAACTTTAATAAGTTTAGCAGTTCCTTTAATGATTGTTCAATTATTTAATTCTGGAAAAGGAATGGTTGATACAATGATGGTAGGGCAAATTGATAAATACAGCCTTGCAGGTATATCATTATCATTTGGTATATATATTGTTGTTATTTTATTTTTTGCAGGTATAGGAACCGCTTTAATTGCAAACTTAGCAAGGGCATATTCAGTAAAAGATTATAAGACTATAGCGAATGACTCTCAGCAAGGACTATATTTATTTTTAATAATTTCAATTATTCCTACATTAATGTTTATCAATAATGGATTTATTTTTGATGGTTTGGCTTTAGAAGATGAAACAAAGCAAATTGCATCAGACTATTTAAGAGTTTTAGGTTATATATTTCCTATTGGAATTTTAATTTATACTTTTAGACCAATACTACAAACATTTAATAAAAGTAAAGAAATGATGCTTATCTCTGGAACAATGTTTTTACTTAACATTCCACTTAATTATGCTTTTATATATGGTTTTGGACCAATTGAGGCAATGGATGCTGTTGGTTCAGCTTATGCAACAGCTATATGTGTAGTATTAGAGATTGTTGGTTATTACTATTGTACTAAAATAGATTCAAGAATGGATTTTTGTAAAAACTTTTCTAAAGTTCAATTAAAGAAAATAAGAGGAATATTCTTATTAGGGGTTCCGGTTGGTTTAGCAATTGTTATGGAGGTTGGTTTATTTACATCAATAACATTTTTACTTGCCGAATACGGTGAAGAAACTGTTGGGGCACATCACTTAGCATCAAACTTTTTAGGTTTTGTATTTATGTTTGCATTAGGGCTTAACTTAGCACTAGTAAGAAGAGTATCATACTATATTGGCCTTAATGATAATAAAAAAATAAAAGAGATTGTAATATCATCATCAATATTATCTATAATAGTTAGCATATTCTCATTAGCTGTAACATTTATTTTTAAAGATCATATCATCGCTTTATATACAAGTAATGATGAAGTAGCAAGAATTGCCGTTAATATATTACTTATATCATTAATCTACCAGTTATTTGATGGTTTACAAACTACAGCATCAGGTATTTTAAGGGGATATAAAATGAACAGAGAAACATTTAATATTGCATTTGTATGCTATTGGATTATTGGTTTAGGTTCAGGTATGTATTTAGAAAGATTTTATGGAGTATACGGCTACTGGTTAGGTTTATGTATTTGCTTTATAGTTGCAAGTATATTATCATATGTAAAAGTATATAAAAAAGTATGGGGCGAAAGAGCAGAGTAAATGATATTAACATTAAAAAACAAATATAATAGTTATAAAAATAACAATAACCAAATTACTAATTTAGTACACTTATTTTCAATAGCATTACCATTAATATTAATCCAATTTGCTAACTTTAGTAAAGGGTTGGTTGATACTATAATGGTTGGTCAATTTAGTTCAGAGCATTTAGCAGGTATGGCTGTTGGTTCATCAATATATGTTATTCTAAATATGTTTTTAGGTGGGTTTGTAAACTCAAATATTGTAATATTATCAAAATTACATGCCGAGAAAAACTATCCTAGATTACATTATTATATTCATCAAATGTTTTACCTTAACTTTACATTATGCTTAATTGTTGGTGTTATATTATGGAATACTGATATTGTTATTAATATGTTAGGTATATCAGATACTACAAAAGAAGTTGCAATATCATACATTAGAGTTTTTGCATGCTTGAATACTTTAACAGGCTTAAACAGTATTTTAAGACCAATAATGCAAACATTTTTAAAAGGTAAAGTATTAATGTGGATTTTAATATCTATGTCATTACTAAATATACCTTTAAACTACTTATTTATTTATAACTTTAACCTAGGTGCTCAAGGTAGTGCTATAGCATCGGCATTATGTTTTATTGCTGAGGCAGCGTTTGTATTCCACTTCACAACATTAGATAAAAGAATGCATGCTTTTAAAACATTAAGCAGACCTAATATAAAAGAAATGAAAACATTATTCAAACTGGGTTATCTTTCAGGGTTTACTATAATGGCTGAGCTATCATTTACAACATTTGTAGTGTTTATGCTAAGTTTTTATGGTGAGGTTTATATTGCAGCAAACCAAGTTGTGGCAAGTTATTCAAACTTTATTTTTATGGCTGCATTAGGTTTACGTTTTGCACTAATGAGAGAAATATCATTTTTAATTGGATTAAAAGACTTAAGCGCTATAAAAACAACTATTGTATCATCATTAATTATATCAGTTGGTATTACAATTGTGGTTATTGCAATTTTCACATTATTTGGATCAAATATTATTTCAGGTTATACCAAAGATGTTGAGGTGTATGAAATTGCAGTTGGTTTAATTGGTGCTTCTATATTTTATCAAATAGTATCAATGTTATGTACATCATCTATTGCTATATTAAGAGCATACCATTTAAGTAATTATGTGTTTAAAAATTCATTTTTTGGATTTGTAGTAATTGGAATTACATCATCATACTTTTTATCATTAGAATATGGTTTGGTAGGTTTTTGGGTAGGTAATGGTATTGCTATAACATTTAACATGATAGTTCTATACAGAAAAGTTTATAAACTAATATGGAAGCAAGGCCGAGTTATTCCAAAAATTACATGTAATTAAATATACCAATAAAAAAAGAGTAAAAGATGTCATTAAATTATAGAAAAGATATAGATGGTTTAAGAGCTATAGCTGTATTACTAGTTGTGTTATTTCATGCAGGGTTTGCAATACCAGGTGGGTTTGTTGGAGTAGATATATTTTTTGTTATATCTGGTTTTTTAATTGCAAGTGCTATACAAAAAAAACTATTAGCTAAAGAATTTAGCTTTAAAGAGTTTTACTTAAATAGAATAAGAAGAATAATGCCTGCATTATTAACAGTAATTATAACTACTTTTATTGTTAGCTGGTTTATTTTAATTCCTATGAAATTTATACTTTTAATTAAAGTTATAATATATTCATTAATTGGATTTTCAAATATTTACTTTGAAGGTAAAGGGCATGATTATTTTGACCCTGAAGTTGATCTGTTTCAACTATTACACACATGGAGTTTAGGGGTTGAAGAGCAGTTTTATTTTATAATTCCAATATTTTTAATAATTTTATTTAAGTTCTTTTATAATACTAAATGGTTTAATATTATACTAATAACATTATTAATTTGCGGAATAGGTATATCACAATATATTGCAATAAATGAGCCTTCAAAAGCATATTATTTACTACCAGCAAGGTTTTTTGAGCTATTAATGGGTGTTGTTTTAGCATTAAATTATAAAAAATTACCAATGTTTAAAAATAGCATAACTAATAATGCTATTGCATTAACGGGTATATTATTAATAATGGTTCCTGCTTTTTATATAACAAAAGAAAGTTTATTCCCTGGGTTTAATGCATTATTTGTATGTCTTGGAGCATGTATTTTAATTTACATAGGTAAATTAGAAAATAAAACAGTAATTAGTAAAGTTTTATCAATTAAGCCTATAGTATTTATTGGAGTTATATCTTACTCATTATATTTATGGCACTGGGTTGTTTTTAGTACGTTAAAAATTGTAAGGCTTGACCATTCACCTTATGAAATGACACCTATTATTATAGGTTTAATTGCCTTATCTTATTTATCATGGAAATTTATAGAGCAACCATTTAGATTTAAATTTAAATGGGGTTTTCTAAAAACATTTTTAATACTATTTTTAATACCGGCTCTTATATTCTTAGCAGTTAAAATTGGATCTAAAAAAACAGATGGTTTTTATGAATATAGATTCTCAAATAATTTGATGAATTATGCAAAAACAAGTTTACAAAGCCCAAATAAAAATGAGTCTATTTGCCATAATGATGTTTTTATATCTCGTGAAAAAGATGATTGTACAGTAGGTAATAAAAATGAAAAACCAAGTGTTTTATTTTACGGTGATTCTCATGCATCAGCTTTTGCAGGGTTTGTAAATGATATGCTACTAGATGTAAACCGTAGTGCAAATATAATTACTTATGATACTTTACTTGCAATGAAAGGTATGGCTTCAACTGATTACCCTACAGCAGTAAAAACAGGAAATGCAAGACCTCAAATAAAAAATACTATGCTTGAAATTAAAAATAACAAATATGACTATGTTGCATTTACTGGTTATTATAATATTTACTATAGAGATTTAAGCCCTGAGATTTTCCAAGAAAAACTAAGCAATACATTTGAATATATTATTAATAATGGAGCTACTCCGGTTATGATTTTAGATGTTCCATTGATGTATAAAAACTATGATTGCGCATTTTATAATAAAAGCCTTGGTTTAGATAGAAACTGTAATGTTGAAAAAAACCAATCATTAAAATTAAATAATAAAATGTTAGATATAGTAAACTTTTTAAAGAATAAATATAAAAATGCTATATTTATAGATCCAACAAAGTATATGTGTGATCAAACAGAGTGTTTATCATCAGATGAAGAAGGTTTATTTTATGTTGATACAAGCCATACTACATATTATGCAGGGCAGTATGTTGCAAAGAAATATTTAGAGCAAAACAAAAACCCATTCAAGTAAGCTTATAACTTTAAAATTAGTTGTAAGTAGTGCTAAAATAGAGTATTCTTAAAGGTGATATAAATATTAATTTTAAGAAAGAATACATATGATATACCGCCTAAAAGGTACAGTAGTTGACTTTGAAGAGAATTTTTTAGTTCTTGATGTTAATAATGTAGGTTACCAAGTATTTACAAGTAGCAGAGATTTATCAAAAGTAGTGCTTGACCAAGCAGCTGAAGTTCATATATACACTCATGTAAGAGAAGATCAAATTACATTATTTGGCTTTTTAAACTCTGATGATAGAAAAATGTATATGAAATTAATTAGCGTTAATGGCGTAGGCCCTAAAGTTGGTTTAGCTATACTTTCAGTTTGTTCAGCAGATGATGTTGTTGAGGCGATAAATACAGGTAATGCTAAAATACTACAAACTGCATCAGGTGTTGGTAAAAAAGTAGCTGAAAGAATTATTTTAGATTTAAGCGGTAAGCTTCCTGCATTATCAACTGGGTTACCTAAAGTTGGTTCTCAAGGTGGTAAAGGCGCAATGAATACAAGCGTTATTAATGATGTTATTTCAGCATTATTAAATATGGGCTTTAAAAATGCTTCAGTTAACCAAGCAGTATCAATGGCTGTAACAGAAACAGCAATTAATGATGATTTTGGTTTAATATTAAAAGAATCACTAAAAAACTTAAAGTCTAACTAGGGAATATTTTAATGGATTTTGAAAATAACAGAATTGTAGATGGTGAAATTAACTTTGATGAGTTTAAGCAAGATGAATCAATTCGCCCTGATACTTTAGAAGGCTTTATTGGTCAAGATAAGCTTAAGGGTAATTTAAATGTATTTATCCAATCTGCAAAAAAGCGTAATAAAAGCTTAGATCATACTATTTTTCATGGGCCTCCAGGTTTAGGTAAAACAACTCTTGCACAAATCCTGTCAAAAGAAATGGGTACAGGTTTTAGGTCTACATCAGGTCCTATTATTGAAAAAAGCGGTGATTTAGCAGCTATTTTAACATCTTTAGAAAAAGGTGATGTATTATTTATTGACGAGATTCATCGTATGCCAACAGCAGTTGAAGAAATATTATACCCAGCAATGGAAGATTTTCAGCTTGATATTATAATTGGTGATGGACCATCAGCAAGAACAGTTAAAATTGATTTACCTGAATTTACACTAGTTGGTGCAACTACAAGAGCAGGGATGTTATCAAACCCATTACGTGATAGATTTGGCGTTCATATGAGAATGGAATTCTACTCAGCAAAAGAACTTGCTATTATTGTAACTAATGCATCTAAAAAAATTGGTATCCAGCTTGATTCACAAGGTGCGTTTGAAATTGCCCGCCGTGCAAGAGGAACTCCAAGAATTGCAAATAGACTATTAAGAAGAGTGGCAGATTTTGCTACAGTTCAAAACGATGGTGTTATTGATAAGAAGATGGCAGACTTTGCCTTAAAAGCTTTAGATGTTGATTCATTAGGTTTAGATAAGAATGATTATAGATACTTATTAACTATTTTAGATAAGTTTAACGGTGGCCCTGTTGGGGTTGAAACTATCGCTGCTGCAATTGGTGAATCAAAAGATACTATTGAAGATATGATAGAGCCATTTTTAATTCAACAAGGTTTTATTCAGCGAACTCCACGTGGTAGGCTTATAATGCCTGCGGCATATACTCACTTAGGTAAAACTACTCCTAAAAAATTAAACGAAGAATTAAATATATTTTAATAAATACTAAATATATTAATAAAAGGGCATTGCATGTTTAATAAAAATATTGGTTATAAAAATACTATAAGGATTTTAAGACTTTCAGCTGTTTTTAAAGAGTTTATGCTAATATTCCCAGTTATGATGCTTATATATCAAGAAAAAGGCGTAAGCACGGGGGATTTTTTCTTAATTCAGGGTATATTTTTCTTCTTTATGTTTTTTTTAGAAATACCTACTGGTTATATAGGTGATATATTCTCACGTAAAAAAGTATTATTAGTATCTTCATTTTTTATGCCTGTTGCTTATGTAGCTCTTTATTTTAATACTGAGTTTTGGAATTTGTTATTAGTAGATGTTTTATGGGCTATTTCAGCTTCGCTAGGTTCAGGTACTACCCAAGCTTATTTATATGATACTTTAAAAGCAGAAGGTAAAGAAATAAACGCTATTAAAGAATACGGTAAACTATCGTCATATCAAATAATAGGAACGGCTATAGCAACATTTATTGGTGGGTTACTTTATAGTATTTATGGAATGGATAATCTTATATTAGCTGAAATAGTATTTATGGTTATATCATTTGTTTTATTATTATTTATACCAGAATTGAAAAGCTCTAAACGAGTAGTAGATATTAATACGAGTAAGTTACGAGATATTTTTAATATTGTAAAATATGCAATTAATCATCAAAAAATCAAATGGCTAATAGCCTTTACCTCTTTATTTAGTGTAGCAGGAATGATATTGATTTGGGGTATGCAGCCACTAATGGAATATAGCTTGATATCTGTGGGGTTATTTGGTTTTTTTGTGGGTATGAGCCAAGTTTTTAGAGCAGTTTTTGCACAGTTTTCTGATAAATTATTAAAAAAATTAAAAATTAAAAAACTTTACTATATACTATATATTGTTTTGGCTTTAGGGTTTATTGCAAGTTTATTGGTATTTAATATCAGCAGTATTTATATTATATATATACTTCTTATAATAATAGGCTTTGCATCAGGGGTAGAAAGTTGTGTATATATTATTACAACATCTATGATTAATGAAGAAATAAAATCAGAGGAGCGCGCAACGGTACTTTCAGTAGGTAGTATGTTTGCATCTTTATTACTAGGTATAGCAATGATATCTTGTAAATTTATTATTGATGGAGCTAGCTTGCAGGCAATGTATTTTATTTTAGGGCCTATAACCTTATTGCTTCTTTTATATGGTATGAAAAAACTCTTAAGGTTATATAAAAGTTAATAATTAAAGGGCATGTTGTATCATGTCTTTTTTTTTGATTTTATATGCTGTACATAAAGTATACACAATAATTAATAACAATAATAAAAAAGCATTTGGGGTATCTATTATGGATAATAAACTAGATAATGCTTTATTAACTGGCATGGTAACATCAAAATGTTTAAAAAGAGTGATGTTGTTAAGTATAGGTAATAAGCAAACAAAAAAATCAAAACTATATAAAATGCTTAATGAGTTCAGATCTGGGCATTATGAATGTGCAAGCTGTAAAAAAGTATTATTTAAATCAGAGAGTAAATATTGTACTAACAATAAGTTTACTACTTTTTCTAATTGTGTTGAAAATAGCCTTACATATAAAAAAGATGCTAAAAAAGAAAAAAAGAGAATAGAATGCACTTGCTCTAATTGTGGTGAAAAACAAGGCTATATGTTTTATAAAAATTCTAAATCTACAGATATGTTTTATTCAAATAATACATTATTGTTAAAATTTGTTAGCTATAAGTAATATTTTAGCTATGTATACTATGCTTTAACAAAAACTTCAAATAATACACCGTATTTGTAAAAGTAATATATTAATAATCCAATTTGTAAGAATAAAAGCACTAACATAGCCTTTATAAACTCTTCTTTACTAGTTTTATGGTTAAATACTAACCTTGCGAATAATAAAGCAGGAAATGCGCCTAAAAAACCTAGCCATAGTAGGGTGCCTTCAGGTATTCTGCCAATATTAATAATTGCAGAAAACTTATCTTTACCCATTAAAATAAATAATACTAAGTTAATTGATAATAACCAAGATCCTTCAGTTGTTAGGATATTTTTTTGCATTATAAAATAAGTTAGTATAGATACTAAAATTAAATAGAATATGCTAGATTTTAATGACTGTTTGTTAAATAAGAACATTAGTAGTTACCTTGATTGTAAAATTAAATATTTATAGCTAGTTTTATTTTATTAGCAGTTGCATCTAAAGATGCTTTATCATATGGTTTAGCATCAAATAAACCCCATACAGGTTTTGGCCATGCAATATCATCACTAAATCGTGCAATTATATGAATATGCAATTGTGGAACCATATTTCCTAATGCTGCTGTGTTCATTTTTTCAGCGGCAAATGTTTCTTGCATAGTTTTTGTTATGAAATTTGTAGTTATTGAAAGTTCAGCTTGTTCTTGTGCAGTTAAAGAGTGGATTTCTTTAATACCATCAATTGCAGGAACTAATATAAGCCAAGGGTAATTTGAGTCGTTCATCAATAGTAACTTACAAAATCCAATTGTGCCAAGTTCTAGAGTATCTTTTTCTAATTGTGGGTGTAGTGTAAACATTATATTAATTACCTTTAGTTATTTTAAATCATATAACATAATTATATCATGCTTTAAAAAAAAGTATTAATAAAAAACGAAAAAAGCCCTAATATTAAGCTAATTTTATATGTATTAGTTGGCTTAATATTAAGGCTCTGTAGTTAATGTGTTTAAGTTTGTTTTTTTATATTGTTTAAGTAATCTTATCTGTTTCTTAAAACTAGTATGATAACCATATCTATATTAATCTTATGAATGTGTTAAAATTTAAGATTAAACTATTATATTTATATAATATAATGTAGATACTTAAATGGGTTATAAATTATATACAATGTTTTCTTATTTTTCAAATTTTAGCATTTAGTTGTTAATTTTTATTATTATTTTCTGTATTAGTCTTTTTAACTTAAAATCTTTTTAGCCTGTAACGGAACTTATTGATAAAGTTTTCTAAAGATAAATATTAGAATTTACTGAATGCTTTTTCTGAAATATTATTGCATCTGGAACGATGCTGTTATGCTTTGGTTTTTATTTTTATTGCTCTTTATTTACTTAAAATAAAAAGAAATTTAGTATAAAAGCTTAAAACATAGAATAAGTCAAAAAATTATACAATTGAATGGGTTCAACCTTAGTTAATAAGTTAACAAGGGAGCGTATTATAAGATAAATTATTATTTTTATTATTTATTAATCTTATTACTCAAAGAAACCACAAAATTATTGGAATCGGTTTTAAATTAAACTTTTGGTTTGTTATTATTATTTTTCCTTAAAAGCTTAATAGATATCCATATCTATATAAGAGCTTAGCTCTTGGTAAAAGTTTTAATTAAATCTTACCTTCACGCACTGGAAGATAGTCTTTAATATCAAATTATATAAAATTTATTACCAACTAGAGGGTATATGTAATGAAATTTCATCAAAAAAAGCAAGGTTTGTATGTGATACAGTCCTAATATTAATAGAGATAAATGACTATTGCAACACTTATGTTAGTAATTGGCTATCCTTACTGCAACTACTGTGATGTGATTGCAACAAAAACGCGATATATATTGCATATAAGGCAAAAATATGCTAAAAAATAAGAAGTTAACAAATTAATATATGAATAGAAGATTATAAAATGAAACAAAGAATTGCCAAAATTATAGCCCAAAACGGTGTTTGCTCAAGAAGACAAGCAGAAGAAATGATCAATGACGGTAAAGTTTACCTAAATGGTAAGAGAATTGATGAATGCGCAACATTTGTTGTTCCTGGTGATGTAATTAGAGTTGGTAGAAAAACAATTCATGTTAATTTAAGAGAAGATGCAAAACATCTTAAGCTATTTATGATGAATAAACCAACAGGTTTTATTTGTACTGAAAGAGATGAAGATAACCGTACTACGGTTTTTGATCTTATCCCTAAAAAACTAGGCCGTTTAATTATGGTTGGTAGGTTAGATTTTAACTCAGAAGGTTTACTATTATTTACAAATAATGGTCATTTTGCAGAATATTTAATGCACCCTCGTACTGAGCTGAAAAGACTTTACAGAGTTAGAATTACTGGTATTTTAAGTGATGATCAAATAAAGCAACTTGAAAAAGGTTTAAATATTAAAGGCGAAAGATTCAAGTCTATTAAAGTATATAACCAAGAAGTAAAATCAGGTGCTAAAAATGGTTGGTTATTATTAGAGTTATCTGAAGGTAAAAACAGAGAAATTCGTCGTGCAATGGAATTTTTAGGCCATTCAGTTACAAGGCTTATAAGAGTAGCATATGCTGATTTAGCATTAGGTGAAATTGACCGAGGCGATATTATTGAAATTAAAGAAGAATTCTATACAGAATTAGCTGAAGGATTCAAAAAAGAGCAGCAAAATAAAAAGGAAGGCAAATAATTAGATGAGAATTGTTGGCGGAGAATTTAAAAATAGAAAAATACTTTCACCTAAAGGGCAAGAGGTTCGCCCAACAGGAGAAAGAGTAAGAGAAGCAATCTTTAACATTTTATATGCAAAGATGGACTTTGATGGTATTAACGTTGCAGATATGTGCTGTGGTACTGGTGCTTTGGGTTTAGAGGCGCTTTCTCGTGGAGCAGCTTTTTGTACATTTGTAGACTTAGATACAAAACCTGTAATTAATAATGTTGTAGAATTAGATGTACAAGATAAAACATTTATTATTAGAACATTGGCTCAAAAAGCAAGAATAACTAAAAAAGCTGATTTAGTATTTTTAGACCCTCCTTATTATAAAGAACTTGCAGAAAAAATTATGAAATCAGCAGATACTATTGGTAACCCTGATGCTATTTGGGTAGTAGAAGTTGAAAAAGACCATGAGCTAGTTATTAAACCTGAAGTATTTGATACTTTAGATGAAAGACGTTACGGACATTCAAAAATATATATTTTACAACAAAAGTAATCTGTTAAAATAAATACTAAAAGCTGTTATTTTTTATATTTAAAGATAACGGCTTTTATTTTGCCCAAATATTTGTTAAAATTAAACCAATAGAACTAAATTAATAATAAGGGATACTAAAATGAACGCTTTAGGACAAGTAATTACAAATATAATTAAAGGTGATGTTGTTGTTATACCTACTGAAAATTCATATGCATTAATTGCAGATCCGTTTAATAATGATGCTTTAGATAAGCTGTTTATAAAGCTAGAAGAATTTAAAGAAAATGACCCTGTAAAAGATAAACTTGCAGTACTAGTTGGTGATTTAGAAGATCTACCACGCCTTATTAGTGATTTAGATGAAGATGCCCAAGATAAAATAATGCAATATTGGCCTGGATCAAATGAATTACTATTTACTAAGGTTACCCATTTACTAGATAAAAGATTACTAAATGAAGATAAAACTTTGACATTAAGATTGCCACAAAGTGCATATGTTTTAGAAATTTTACATTCAATAGGGCAACCTTTAGCCTGCATTAATTTAACTTTAAATGGAATGCCTGTTAAAAACACAAGACTAGTTCAATTTTTAGATTTACAAGTTTTAAAACTACCAACAAACTTTACAAGTGAAAAAATCATATCAATAAAAGTATAGCATATATACTTTTATTTTTTTGCTACAAATTTTCTTCTTATAATTAAATATAATACAAGCCCCCAGTCTGTAGCAACTAAAAAGACAGGGTATATTAAATTAGATATGTTAATATCTATAATAGTAAATATAGTTAAGAAGTAGCCAAGACCTGACCATAAATAAGACCATGTAGGTTCAGAGTAAGGCTTATTCCAAGATTTCCTTACAGTAGGAAAGAAAGATGCTGTATCAATACATATTATAATTATTAAAGCACTAACGGGGTCTTTTGTTATTAGCCAAACAGGTATTGCAGTTGAAGTACCAATAAATGCTACCCAGTCTGATTTTGTAATGTTTTTTTCACCAATAAATACTGCTAAAGCTGTAATAACTAAACAAATTACAGCATCAAGTGCAAGAACTAGCGCTGAATATCCACCACCTACATTAAATTGGGCCAAAGCTGCAATTAATACCAAAATTGACCAATTAAGCCAGCTAAATATATGTGGTGTGGCTTCTTTTTTATATATAGCGTAAATATATATGCCATGACTAATAAAAAGGGCTAAGATAGCAAAAAATTCTAAATAGTTTATAGTTATTAAATTCATTTTATTATAGAGCCCGTTATTTAATACTGGTTTAGGTTGTAGTTAAATATACCATATAACTTTACTAAAAGCATTTATTTTAATAAATGCTTTTTTGTTCATCAATGATGATGTTTTTATGAATATTTCTTAAATCAATTTTGATTTTTTCTTTTTTTAATACTCTTTGTTGATTATCTAATATTTTAAGAATTTTTAAGCTGTAACGAACATTTTCTTCAGGTAGCATAATTAATGTTCCATTATCTAAATACAGGTTCCAACGGCGTTGGCCAATAAATTCTGCGTTTTTAACGCTAAATAATAGCTCAGTCCAGTCTGCAAATAGTGAAAACAAGCCCGCTGCATTTGTTTTAGCAGCTTTACCCGATAGTTCTAGTAAATAGCTAAAGTTTTCATCTACAAGGTCAATCAGCTCGCCTTTGGCATTTAATGCCCAGCGTTTATCATTAAATTTAATAGTAGCAATTGGTTTATGTTCAAAAAGGCTTATTTTTATAGAACTAGGTAAGATTCTTTGTACTTGTGCAAGGCGAACCCATGGCATATTCTCAAGCTCATATCTTAATTGTTGAGTTTTAACTTTAAATATAGGATCACCTTTATTAATGTTTATAATTTCAGATAAATCTGCTACATCAACATTTTCAATACCATCAATATATATGTTTTGAACTTTTAAGTTTAGATTATTTGATAAAAACTTATTAAATGATGTTTTTAATTTAGGGTATGAAAAAACAAGTACTAAGCTAATTACAATAACAGCAGCAAGAAACAAAGCATAAGGCATATAAGTCTTAACTTTATTTAAAGAATCTTGTTTATGTATTTTTATTTTAGCTTTTTGTACGCTCATAATAACCTATTTCTATTTGTTTAAAATATCGTTTGATATGGTTAATGCTGCAGTTGCAGAATTTGGAATTGCTTTTGATGCATTTTTTTCCATATCTTTAATAATATCAGGGTTTTCAATTAATCTTAAAATTTCATAAGATAAATTTGCAGGTGTAAACCTAACTGTTTCTAATATAAATGATGCGTTCTTATCTGTAACTACACGAGCATTTTCCATTTGATGACCGTCAGCTAATAATAAAGGAACATAAATTGCCACTCTACCTAAAACTGCAGTTTCACATACTGTACCTGCACCACTGCGGGCTATAAGTAAGTTTGCTTGGCGTGTAAGTTCTGCAACATTATCATAATAACTTGCAACATCAGCTTGGATATTATATTGAGCGTACACTTCTTTTACTCTTTGTAAATCTTCAGGGCGTGTTTGTTGAGTAATGATAATATTTTTCTTGATTTCTTCAGGTAATGTAATAATTGCTTGAGGAATAACATCTGATAATATTCTTGAACCTTGCGAACCACCTAAAACTAATATTCTGAATTTTTTATCAGTAGATCGTTTAGTTTTAATATTATTTAATATCTCATCTTTTACAGGGCAACCTGCAACAATAACATGGTTTTTAGCATTTACTCTATCTGATAAATACTGCTTTGTTTCTTCAAATGATAAAAAGATTCTATCAGCAAATCTAAATAGTAATTTGTTTGTTCTACCTGGTTTAACATTTTGCTCATGTATACCTGTTCCTATACCAGATAATTTAGCAGCAGCAATTGCCGCAACCGATGCATATGAACCCATGCCTAGGACAAAGTCAGGTTCTAATTTTTTAAATTTAAAAATAAGGCTTAACATACCTAAATAAACAAAAAATATTGCTTTAGCTTTACCAAGTAAGCCTTGGTCATTATATTTAAAAGCTTTTAAATTATGGAATTTATAGCCTTTTTCCTCTATAAGTCTGCTAAAACCACCTGCAGAACCTATGAACTCAACATTTACACCATCTTTAGAAAGTTTATCAGCTATTGCAAGCCCAGGGATAATATGCCCACCTGAACCACCAGTTGCGATTAAAACTTTTTTTATTTGTTTACTCATATTGTTTTATTCCTTTTTGTTAAACATAAAATGCTACCTAGTAAAATAGATAAGCTTAATAATGATGACCCACCGTATGATATAAATGGTAGTGTCATACCTGTTGTTGGTAGTAAGTTTAAAGCAACAGATATATTAATTAGTATTTGTAATGCGAAGATTGTTATCAACCCTGTACCTGCAATTAATGTAAACCTATCTTGTTTTTGATATAGTTTTGAAAATGATGAATATATAATTAAGCTGTATGCTAGTAAAAGCATTAAGCAAGTTATTGCACCAAACTCTTCACCTATTACGGCAAAAATAAAGTCAGTATGAGCATCAGGTAAAGAGTATTTAATAACACCATCACCTAAACCTTGGCCAATAAGCCCACCATTTAATATAGCATCTTGTGCTTTATCAACTTGGTAAGTATCAATAGTTTCACCCCATCCTAAAAAGCGGTCAATCCTTGAGCTAACATGTGAAAGTGAGAAATATGCCCCAAATACTATACCAATAAGGCCAATGCTTAATCCAAATATCCATTTCATATTAACACCAGATGTCCAAATTTGGCTTGCCCACATAGCACCTAAAATTAAAAACATACCAACATCAGGCTGCATATATAATAATAAACCTAATACTGACATAATACCAACAGATATATAAAAACCGTGCATACGCCTTGTAGATTCTTTATTTGCTAATAACCCTGCAAAAATAATTGCTAAACTTGGCTTTAATAGCTCAGTTGGCTGTAAGCTAAACATATTACCAATAAATAACCAACGTTTTGCACCTTTAACCCCACCTGAGAGTATAAGGGTTAATATAATACCTGCAACAGCTCCTAAAAATAAAAGCACAGCTACTTTTTTTAACTGATTTGGTTTTAAGTATGAAAATAAAAATATTAAAGATAAGCTAGGTATAAAAAATAGTGCCTGTTTTTTTACAAAATACATACTTGATACATTAAGCCTTGGTGCCATACCAGCAGATGCACTAGAGAGAGCTATCAACCCAAATAATGCAATTAATAAAAAGCAAGTAATTGTTGTTTTATCAATACTTTTTGCCCATTGCATTATAGGGTGTGAATGTTTGCTTAATCTTGTACGAGCTATCATGTTTATTTAGTTACCTTCTTAATATAAATTGTTTTATCTTACTTTTAATACAGCAAATGAGATTATAAGTAATAATATTGATACTATCCAAAATCTTGTTACAATTGTTGTTTCAGCAATGCCTGATTTTTCAAAATGGTGGTGAATAGGTGCCATTTTAAAGAAACGTTTACCCGTTGCTTTAAAGTAGTAAACTTGAATAATTGTAGATAGTGATTCAACTACAAATACTCCACCCATTATTAATAGTAAAAATTCTAATTTAGTTAAAATAGCCATAATACCAATAGCAGCACCAATACCTAGAGAGCCTACATCACCCATAAAAATACGAGCAGGGTGAGCATTAAACCATAAAAATCCTAAACCTGCACCAATTAAGCTTGAGCCGAATATCGCAACTTCAGATGCTAAAGGAACATGGTATAAATGTAAATAATCAGTATAATCAACACGCCCAACAATATAAGCAAGCCCTGCAAAACCTGTTGCAACAATTATACAAGGGAAAATAGCTAGCCCATCAAGCCCATCAGTTAAATTAACTCCGTTTGCAGTACCTGTACATACAAAACCTGCAAAAATACAAAAGATAAAGATATTAAGGCTTATAATAGTATCTTTTAAAAATGGAACAAATGTAATATCTGAAAAGTTTGCCCCAGTATGATACTTTTGAGCAACTAATACAGCAATAGCAGTAATTGAAAATTGTAATATAAGGCGAATTTTACCAGGGATACCACCACGGCGGATTTTTTTTAATGATAAGTAATCATCAACAAAGCCAATAGCAGAAAATGCTAAAGTTACAAATATACAAATTAAAACATAAGGGTTTGTGATATCAGCCCATAATAATGTAGATATTAGCATAGATCCAATAATCATTATTCCACCCATTGTAGGGGTTCCAACTTTTTTCTGGTGTGATTCAGGTGTTCTATGGTTTACAGTTTGCCCACCTGATTGGATAATTGCGAATTTTCTTATAATAGCTGGGCCAAAAATAAGTATAAGTAAAAATGATGTTGCTAAAGCTGCACCTGATCTTACTGTTATATATTGGAACAAGTTAAAAAAACTTATAGTTTCTGCAAAGTTTTCATATAACACATTATAAAACATTATTTATTTCCTTCTTTAAAAAGCTTAACTGCTTTTTTTACGTTAGATCCGTTAGATCCTTTAATTAAAATAGCACAGTTTGCAAACTCATTTTCTTTAATAAACTCTAGCAGATCATCTGCAGAGTTAAAATGTTTTGCTTTAATATCTTTATTAGTAAGTTCTTCATGTAAATGAAGCATAATTGAGCCAACTGTATATACTATATTAACATTTTTAATATAATTTGCAATTTGTTTATGTAGTAAAATTTCATCATTACCAAGCTCTAGCATATCACCTAAAATAGCAATTTTATTGTCATGTTTGTAGTTATCAAAACTTTCAAATGATTTTTTCATACTTAATGGGTTAGCATTATAGCTTTCATCAATTATAGTAATGCCATTTTCAAGATTTAAAATCTGACCACGACCCTCAGGTGATTCAAACAACTCAAGTTTTAAGGCCATTTCAGATACGTCATTTCCTAAAACACTATGAATAGTTAAATAAATTAAAGAATTGATTAGTTTATGGCTTGCGGTATCTTTTAATACAAACGTTACATCATTATTATTAATAGATGCAGTTACTAAACCATCATTAATAGATTTTATGAAACTTGTAGAAGTAGTATCATCAATACTTACTGATAGAATTTTTTTATCTGTTACTTGTGATGCTATATGATATAAATCATGAGGTATAATTAAACATCCATTATCATTTAATCCACGTGCAATAGATAGTTTTTCACTAATGATATTATCCATTGTTTTAAAAAATTCTAAATGGGCAGGGCCAATAGATGTTACAACTGCAATATCAGGTTTTGCCATAGTAGTTAATTTTAAAATATTTCCAAAATCATCAGTACCTAATTCTAAAACTGCGCTTTTTGCATTTTCATTTAAATGAGCAAGTGTAATAGGTAGGCCTAATAAGCCATTAAAATTACCAGCTGTTGCATAGGTGTTATCTAAAGAATCTAATAACATTTGTTTATTAGTTGTTTTACCACATGACCCTGTTATTGCTATAACCTTACCATTAAAGTGTGCTCTATTGTAATTTGCAATATCGTTTAATGCTTCCCAAGTATCATTTACAATAAACTGAGTTATATTTTTAGATTCATCTTTATGATCTACAATACATGCAATAGCACCTTTGGCAATAGCTGAATCTATAAAGTCGTGCCCGTCTCGCTCATCTTTTAAAGCAATGAAAATATCGCCTTGTTCTACCAAGCGAGAATCAAACTTAAAACTGTTAATTTTTGTATCAGTGTTTAAATTTATATTATTTGTAAATAATTCTTTTAGTTTAAATAATGAGCTTAATAACATAATTAGTACTCTCCTTTATTTGATTGTAAGATATTATAGCCCTTATCTTGCATTTTATATACAGTAGGTCTGATATTTAAAATAGCAAAGGCTGATTTTGCAAATTCTTTAAACACAGGGGCAGCAACACTACCACCACCTTTGTTTTTACCTTCTAAGCCATTAACTCCAACAAGTACAATAAACTCTGGGTTATTCAATGGAGCAAAACCAATAAATGTAGCTAAATTCTTTTTAGTGTTATATGAGCCAGAGCTATCTAGTATTTCAGCGGTACCAGTTTTACCACCAATAAGGTAGCCATCTACTCTTGCTTTTCTAGCTGTGCCTTCTTCAACTGTTGCTGCAAATAAGCGTTTCATTTTACTTGCTACTTCTTCAGTTATTATTTTTTCTTTAACAGTAGGGGTCTCTTTTACAAATTTTGGTTTAACATAGTAACCATCATTTCCAATAGCTGAAAGCCCTGCAACAGCATGTAAAGGAGTCATCGCTAATCCGTAACCATATGATAGAGTCATTTTCTTTAGTCTTTTCCATGACCTATCCTCAGGGATAATAGGAGATGTGGTTTCACCTAAATCATAGCTTAAAGGCTTTAATAAATGTAGTTTTTCAAAAAATTCTTTTTGACGAGCAGATGTAAACTCATCAGCAACTCTACTTGCTGCAATATTAGATGAATATTTGAATCCATCAGTTACAGATAGCCATTTGTTTTTAGCATGAGCATCTCTAATTCTATACTTACCAATTTTAATAGGTTTTGTTGCATCAAGAATTGAGTTTAAGTCTACTATTTTATCAGTAAATCCAATTGCATATGTAAATACTTTACTAATAGAACCCATTTCAAAAACGTCACTAACAGTTCTGTCTTTCCATTGTATAGGGCTTGCTTTATTATAAAAGTTTGCATCATAATCAGGTAAGCTTACACTTGCTAAAACAGATCCGTCATTCGGGTGGATTGCAATTGCCCATGCAGAAGTTCCTGAGTCTAAGTCTAATCTTTTAGCTAGAGATTCTCTTAATGAATTTTGTAGTTCAGAATTAATTGTAAGGTGAATATTTTCACCATTATTAAGTTTTTGATTAAACTGTTTTTCAACACCTGAAACACCCATGCCGTTTCTATTTACCGCACCTAAGATATGTGATGCAAGGTTACCATTGGGGTAAGTTCTGAAAAACTCTTGCTTAAATGCAAGCCCAGGGATACCCAATGAGTTTATTTTATAAGCTTGACGAGGGCTTAAGTTACGTTTAAGCCAAACAAACCTACGCTTTTTGTTTGATAGTTTTTTACGTAAAGTATTAATTTTTAATTCAGGAAATACTTTATTAATCTTAATTGCAGCATCATTAATCTCTAACATCATTTTAGGGTCAGCATATAATGAGTTAACTTTTAAGCTAGTTGCAAGTAACCTCCCTGTAGTATCATAAATTGAACCACGGCGGTTTTCTTTTGCTAAATAATCTTGAATTTGAGTTTTAGGTTCTTGAGTATATGAAAGCGTTTTATTTACAATGGTAAAAACCAAAAATACTTGCATTGAAAACAGTGCAAGAAATACAACATGGAGGCGTTTTTTTACTATTGATAAGTCGCCTTGATGTGATGAAAATTTATTTCGCCTTGCGCTTGGTCTCAATTTTTTTTACCTATTTTGTAATGTTATGTTTTAAGCTAACTAGTTGTGGTTTTGTAGAGTTAAAGTCAATTGTTTTAAAATCTAACTTTTGGCTTATTTTGGTTAATCTTGCAGGGCTTGTTAAGTATGCAAGTTCAGCTTCTAATACTAAAATATTTTCTTCTAAAGCTTCTTGTTGTTTAATAACTGATGAAATATCTTTAGTTAAAGATCTAGTTTCAGATTTTATAAAGCTTACAAATAATAAAAAAGATACGCCTAATATTACAAATAGAGTTTTTTTGAATAAATTCATTAATAAACCCTTTCAATTATGCGCATTTTAGCAGATCTTGATCTGATATTTTCTGAAAGTTCTTCTTCTGTAGGTAATATAACCTTAGAGCTAACTACTTGGAAAACTTTTTTACCATCAGTTGGTGCTTGCTCAGGTTTATATTTATTAACCTTTTGCTTTTTACGGCCAACTTCTTTAAATTTTTCTTTAACAATTTTATCTTCTAAAGAGTGGAAGCTAACAATAACTAAACGACCTTTTACATTTAGTAACTCTAGTGAGTCATCAATTGCTGTTTTTAACTCTTCTAGTTCTTGGTTTACTTCAATTCTTAAAGCTTGGAATACACGAGTAGCAGGGTGAATTATCTTTTTACCCTTAATAAGTCTATCAATAAAGCTTGCAAGGTCTAAAGTTGTTTTAAATTCAACACCTAGCTCCATTTCTTCTTTAATTTTTCGTGCAATTAAATTACTGTGGCGTTCTTCACCGTATTCTTTAAATATAGTAGCAAGTTGATCTTGAGAGTATTCTTCAATAACTTGTTTAGCTGTAATACCTTTTGCAGACATTCTCATGTCTAATGCACCATCATGCATAAATGAGAATCCACGCTCTGGTGTATCAATTTGGAAAGATGAAACACCAACATCAAATACTATACCATCAGCATTTTCTATTTTAGCATCTTGTGCTACTTGTTTAATGTTTGAGAATGTGTTTTCAAATATTGAAAAACGATCATTGAATCTATCAGATACATATGATGATCTTGCAATTGCTGCCGGGTCACGGTCAATCGCTACAACATTAACATTAGATGACTCTAAAATAGCTGTAGTATAACCACCGCCACCAAAAGTACCATCAATAATTGTTGTTTTATTTTCTAGATCTAAAGCTTCCACAACTTGAGAAAGCATAACTGGGTAATGTCCTACCATTGTATGTCATCCTTTTCATCTTGGTTGTTTAAAAGCTCAATGTCATTATCATAAAATGCTACATCGTCTTGGGTTTGAGTATCAAAATCAGTAGGATTCCAAATAGTAAAGTAATCGCCTTGCCCTGCAAACATAACTTTACCATCTAGGTTTAGTGATGTTGTAAGTGCCTCAGGTAATACAATTCTACCGTCTGAATCAATTTGTACAGGCTTTGATGCTGCAAGAATAGTTCTGCTTAGTCTTTGTCTTTGTTTTGAAAGAGGAGGAAGTTTTTTGATTTTTTGTGCAAATTCAAGGAAATCATCATAGCTCCATGCAAATAAGAAATTCTCATTTACAGCTTTATAAATAACAATTGTTTGACGCGTACAATTTGCAAGCTCTGCTCTAAATGACGCAGGAACGCTTACTCTTGACTTTTTGTCAATGCTATTTGTATATGATGATAAAAAAGTTGTCATAACTTTAGTAGCCCCCAATGTTTTCCCCTATAACCAAAACAATCTCAAAATGGGACTGAATGGACTATATTGGTATTATATGGGTTTTTATGGTAAAAAACAATAAAAAAGTTAAAATTATTTGAATTTAATTTACGACTAAATCATATGGTATATTCAAAAGCTACGGATATACTTATATTTGGCTATATTTACAGGTTTTATTTATATTTTTAGTAAAATAGTTTTTCTCTTGTAATATTATTTAATGCTATTTGAATTTTAGATGCTTGAAATTTTATATATCTATATATATAATAACCTCATGACCAAATTACCTTTTAATTTGTAAGCTTTTTTTTAAGCTTAATTAAAAACTATTGATTTTATAATATAATAACTGGAGTGTTTATGTGTAATGCTTGGTGGTTAATTAGAGATGATTTTCATGAGTATGAGGTATCAGAAAATGAGATTAGCCTTTTACATAAACTGCAGAATCTTTTGTGTAATGCAGGAGCCTATGAGGACAGTGGGTTAGAAAATATTTCTTCTATTAGGTTAATTATAAATGAAAATCTTGAAGGTTTTATTAAGATTTTTAAGGTTTTTCTTAAAGCTAATATAGATGTTGGCTATTTTTTTTCTTTAAATCAGAAAATTATTAATAGAGGTGCTTTTATTAAAGTAGGGCTTGAGGTAATGGATTTATCAATAAATTTTGATTATAGTAATATTGATCATCTTGATAAATCAAAGCTTTCATGTTTGTTAATTGAAACAGCTATATTTTTATTACCTAAAAATAGTTTTATTGAAGGTAAAAAAAGTAAAGATTATAAACAAGCCAGAATGCTATATAGATCAGCATTAGTAAAACATTCGCAATTGCTACGTCATTACTTAAATATTGATTATTGGAATGATGAATCAAGATTGTTACTTGAAGTAAAAGCTCTTTTATCAGAATCTGGGCGTAAACTACCTCCTCTTTGGAGGTTGGATGATTTTATTGACAATAAAAAATGGGGAGCTATAAATTTAGCTAATAATAACGTAGTTAGAATACAAAATTTTAATAGATTATGATGATTTATTATAAAAGCTATATTTTAATAGATAAAGGGCAGCCATTGGAGCTGCTTTTTTTATGTATAAAAAGGTTACATCTTGAAATGTTTTAATCCTATATATATAATAGGTGTAGCCAGTATTTCCTTTTGTAGACTAAGCCTTTTAATCGGCTTAATTAAGAGGTAATGCCTAATTTGATAAATAAGTTAATTATTAAGGTGGTACATTATGGAAGATAGAGCTGAGTTATTAGAAGTAGTTGAGTTTATAGAAAATGATGAATTAGTTGAGATGGCAGATAAGTTAAGATTTCAAATGGATGATGAGCGTATGCCTGAATTATTTTTTGGAGAGTATAAAGACGCTTTGGTTAGAATATTATTAGAGCTAGAGCAAGTAGAAGCTATGAGCCAATCTAAAAAAAGAGATGTAAAAAAAGAACTTTTTGATATTCGTTGGATGTTTAATAAGTAAATTTAATAAATAGCAAAAAGATCGATAAGAACAAAAAACACCGTATTTTATGCGGTTTTTTTTATGCCTATATGTATTTAAATCTAAATTAATTCTTACTTGGTGTTGCATGGATAAATAAAGTTTGCTATACTAAAAAAC
>JAYJMJ010047832.1:0-20900 GCA_036873875.1 Laminaria ephemera | reverse complement strand
GAGGAGGAGGAGGAGGAGGAGGAGGAGGAGGAGGAGGAGGAGGAGGAGGAGGAGGAGGAGGAGGAGGAGGAGGAGGAGGACGAGGAGGAGGAGGAGGAGGAGGAGGAGGAGGAGGAGGAGGAGGAGGAGGAGGAGACGGAGGAGGAGGAGAAAATCGAGGAGGACGGGCTAGGAGTGGATGGGATAGGCCTGAAGGATGGCGAGCGTGGCGGTGGGGGTGTAAGGGCAAGAACGCGTTACGCTGTTAGCAGACATCGACGCCGCTGTGCGTCGAAGAGGCGGTGCAGTCAGTTGGGGTGATTTGGTCACGTCGACTTGGTTTGGGTGTGTGTCGCTCTGGTGATGTTGCACGATCGTGGGACACTGTCGCCCTAGGGAATTGCCGCCGGCATACGGTACGATAGCATGCGCTTACCTTGGTGCAAGGTCTGTTCTAGTCTATCATGGAGCATCGTCGAGGTAGTCGGGTGTGGTGTCGGATTGTTATTGTCGAAACCCCTTTGGTGGTGGCGGTAGTGGACGTAGTGGTATAAGGTGGCTGTAGTGGTAATCGGGTAAGCGCGACTGTCGGTACGTGCCCCCTCCACCCATTTGCACCTGTCTATATTTTCTCACAACGATATTTTTTTCCGGTCATCCAATCTTGGTACGTGTTGCTGGCGTGGCGAGTGTGGTGGTGGTTCCCCAACTCTAGCATTTTTCAAGCAAAGCTGTAGTAGACGCCAGATACATGTACATAGAGCGTCGTCTGCAGGCGTGCGAGACAAACTAAAAACACATGAAAAAATAGTTTTTTTGGGCACTCTGATATAGGGGGAGGGGGTAGTGTGGTGTCTGGGACTCAGATCCGCGTGCACCCTCGGGCCCATTGCGGAACAAATCAAACAACAAAAATAGAAAATAAATAACCAAAGCTAAAAACAAGAATATTAATACGAGAGCATACAGAGAGGCTCCTGGAGAGACAACAGCCTGGACAAAGAACCCCCACCCAGCGTAACGGTCCAACGAGAAAAATATAGGGACCAACGATGCCGAAATGTAAAGCTATCCAATGGAGAGGCAGGGTGTTGGTGCTGGGTAGGTCGCACTCCTCCACGGGTCATAGCATCTCATATATTTTCCATTATTCGTTCATGGCTCAAACCATCACACAAGCCCAGATATAGTACAAGTCCTAGAACACAGTGCTCCCAAGCGCGATGCTCTTCCTCGGAGCATCGGCGTATACTCCCGACAAGCTACGTATACTTATGAGGGCTTTGACATGTGTTTCCTAACTTATAAGGAGTCCGAAAGGCTTACCCGCTGGCGGACAGTAGCTGGGTAGTGGAGTCAGTTGCCGACAGGGAAGAGTAGAAGTAGCAATGTATTAACCGCGGTCCTCGAGCGTCCACGTAGCCATCATCGAAATATAGAAGACAAGTAGAAGTCGTCAAGTCAAGTGTAAAGGCATCAGAGAAAGGAATCCGGCGGGAAAGCCCGCCGACCCGGGGATGTTCGGCTATAAATCTACCCCAACAATAGAGCCAATCGACCGTACGAACTCCCTAATATTATCAACCATACTCATATCCGTATCACGCACCAAAGCGCAATCAACAGCCTCCCTGCTTTGTAATTGGTACGGCATGAAACCATATAATAATTTCTTCAAGTTAAAACGAGTCATCGAAAAATACGGTCAACCACATCCTCCCTGAACTGTTGTGACATAAAGTAATATTGCAGTACCATAGTCCCTGAAAGTCACTCCAAAAACCAAGAATCACTATCCAGGGACCGCATCCAGAACCACCCTCCAAAACCTAACATTCAAAATTCAAACTGCAAGATCCAAAGTCCCAGAACCAAAATCCAAAGTTCGAAGTCTAAAATCCGAAAACTCCAACATCAAATCAGTAATGAGCACTCAGCTGCTGTAACGAGAGGAATTGAACCTTAGTAATCTAACGGACATCAACTTGTGAAATAGGGTTTGAAACGAGTGTACCAGCACGGTAGCCTAAAACGTCGCTATAGAATCAAACAAAACTGCCTCACGGCTGGGTACACACCAAAAACCAATCGCAATTACCAAATTCCCCAATCAAAACAAAAGAACGTCAAAGTAGACAAGCAAATGCAGAAGAATCTCTTTTTCACCAATAAAAAACTTCCGCCCAAACGATACGTTTCCAGTCCATGATGCTCGAAATTCGAAATCATCCAAAATCGTACCCCTCCTATACATCCCCGATCCAAACCGTGTTTTTAGGCATCCTGGGTCATCAGTAAGCCCCTCGTGTCACGTTCCGAGTGCATCAGCGACAAAAATAATTCTTCGAAAAAGCATGCCGTCCCCAGCATGGAAATATTTCTCGCCATCGTCAGCGGAAAAATCAACTTGTAAATCACACTCGTGAAATCACGCGTATCGCAGATATATACTGACAAGAGTATGGTACAACTAACAAAGATGAACATGTCATGTAGCATTCCATCAACTGCATGATTGTCCGACCAGTCCCGTTATGTTCTTGTCTATACCACGCTCTCAAAAAGCGTTGGATTTACAAGACTCTTTGATTAGAACAGAAACATGCGCTTCTTCAACTACGGACATGCATTCTTACTGTTACTCTGAACCCCCATTGACCTGCAGACCTGGTCTTGTCTTCACTGGTCAGCTGCTGGGATTTCACCTTCGGGTATACATATTGAGAAAGACAGGCTGAGCAAGTATTGGTGACTTGCAGACCGGGTCTTGGAGATTTCCCGTTTTTCTGTAAGGAAAAGGTAACATTTCATGACTCACAGTTGCGGAAATTCACGCCGTCCTCAGCGGAAGAAGCAGTTCAAGCATTTCGTAAACTACATTTGTGGAATCGCGCGTCGACCTCGTCGTGGATATGCTCTGAACCTCCTCACCGTGGTGGAATCCTTCACCTTCGTCAGCGGTGATGTGCACCGAAACCAAGATGATAATTCTCTCGTCGAAGTACCAAGATACAAATTCCACGAAAAAATGTCTACCAGCGTACCACCTCAGCTCGCAAAGATTGTTGGTCGACACAAGACTGCTAAGGATTCCGCAGGATTGATCATTCATCATACCTACCTACTGTTCCTACTTTGCGATTGCAAGAACATCAGTCATACCTCTTACACCTTCTACTCACAGCAATTCGTTCCCATAAGGCTATCATATTACAGAGTTGACTCAGCGCCTATTTGATGTCGGCATGACACAAATCCAAACCGTGTTTTGGTTTCAGAGTACAAATTAGTCAGAGTGCAAACCCCTCGCTACGTCACAAGGTTGATAAGTCGAGGATCAAGTTATTGCGCATATCCCTTCCCGAAACAGCGACACCCGATATCATAGTGCTTCAGGAGCTTTAATCCACGCTGCTACTTGATAAGATACCGTGATAAAGAAGTATCGATCCTCTGAACAGTTTGATAACTTGATTTCACGTATATCTGATACGATATCCGGTAAACTCGCATAATAAACGCAGGTGTATCGCATATTCCTTTGGACGCAACATTACTCGTGTAATACGTACGGTAATCGTTTGAGTACCTCTGGACTATAAAGAAACCTTTTAGGCTAGTTTCCTCCCTGGATGAATGGATTTTGCACGTTTCAGCAACGTGCGCACTCTCGTAGAGAGTGGGGCGGTGGGGGGGGGGGACAATAATGGGCGGCGGGAATACTACCTTGTGACGTTATACAGTACCGCATTTAGCACTTTTGCTGCGCAAAACACAGCTGTCGCATACATAGTGAAAGCAGTATTGGCTTGTTAGGTAACAGCTACAAGCTGCAGGTAATGTTTACGCAAACAAATCATTACGGCGACCGCATATTGGTTACCATATTTACTTCTATGCAAAACATTGTCTGCTTTTGCTGCGTTCCCTATCAGCTATATACGTTTCCTCATAAAACACTGTATCAGCGGGGAAAAATAAGTTTAATGTGAAGAACACATACATACAAGGGCCGTCACCTCTCTCCCTCACCCAGGAGTTTCCAAACATCACCCAAGCTCCTTAATCGGCCGAATACTTCTGCGATGTATCGTGTTTCCTGACCTATAAGAAGCCTCAAAGGATATCTCGCTGGAGGACACCTAGTTTGGGAGTGGGATCGGTTGCCGACAGACAAGAGTAGAAGTATCAATACATTTACCGCACCCCTCGAGCGTCCGCTTAGCTGTCATTCAAATATAGAAGACAAGTAGAAGTCGTCAAGTCAAATGTAAAGTCATCAGGGAAAATCATCCAGAAAGACCGCCGACCCGGGGATATTCCGCTATGAAGATCTCACAAGAATAGAGCCAATCAACCATAGTATCTCCCTCCTCACAATACTCTATCTCTCATTCGTGAACGAGACTACAACCATCGATCAAGTTCGGAACGTCGGGACAGGTGATACAACAACCCTTCATGAATGCGCACATCCTTCCCTGTACTGCAAACGGTATCGTATGCAGCTATCAGCAAGAGATATCCCTGAAAAAATATGTCTTCCAAAATTCTTGTACCCATTCCCACACAGCGAAAATATACCTCTCTTTTAAGGCGTGTTCGCCCACCCCCCCCCAAATCGTAATACACAATTTTTGTTTGTTCCAACCAGTTACCTTCTGGTTTTGTCCATACCAATCTTGTATCCCGTCAGGGCAGCGCTGTGAACCGCGTTGGGTATACTAGACTGTTTGATCCGAACTCTTAAAATCGATGTTTTTATTTATCAGGGGGAAAGGGCTACAATGTAGGATGAAATCAAATGATACTTTTCATACCATTCACGAATTTCCCGGAAGGAACACTAAAGTTCATTTTGTTCAGAAACTCCACCCCCGTCGCAAATGATACACTTCAAGACATGCGTTTGAACGTATTTTGAGCGACAGGTTTACTATTAATCGCAAGGATAAAATTCCCTACGACAGCCACCAAACAGGAGGCAGACGCTTCCCCCTTGTCCCGCGATAATAGCCTTAATCAAAGTTCCAGCCGACGATCTACTCACGTCTGCTCCCTCCACGACCTCCCGCTGCTGCTGGTGTTCCTGCTACCATGGAGTGCGCGCGGCGACGCTGCGCGACTTGCCTTATGCAAACGTGTTACCCCTCGCATTTGATGCTGCTGCAGACAGCTCACGACCCCCCCACGTCCACGACCTCCACCACTTACCCCCCCGCAGTAGAGTGCATGCGGTTGTGCTGCGCGTCTTTCTCCAACTGTTCTACACGGTCGGCCGGGTGCACACCGCTTAGCGAAGGCCATGCGATTTCTCCAGAAAAGTGCAAAGATGTGTCCCCTCGCTTCGCGAATACTCCCACATTTCCTTCACAATCAACCCCTTGCAGTGAAGTGCGCACGGCAAATAAATACCTGACTACTTTTCTTCCCCCATCCGCTACGCACGGCAGGGGTGTCCATGGTTGTACTTCAACCATGGGACTTCATCAGCTACTTGCCTCCATCACCAAACGTCTGTAGTGGAATGCGCACCCCACCTAAATGCCGCGTGACTAAGTCTCCCCTGCCGATACGTACGGCGGCGGCGTCCATAGTTGTACTTCCGCTGTCAGACTATCCCCTCATAGCCGATACGCACGACGGGGGTGCCCACGGTTATTCTTCCGCCGAAGGGCGTTTTCGTTGTCATCTCAACGTCATGATCGCCATTTTAGGTTCTCCCAAAAACGCCTATACCGCAGGCCATCCGGAGCAATGGAGTGCCCACGTGAGAGACTAACACGCCGGTCTTGCCTTCTCCTTCAAGTTGGCCCCTTCTGGGGCGACCTTTTTCTGAAACACGTTACCCTTCTGGCTCCCGTCGCCACTGTCGGAGAGTTCCAAGAATGGCGATGCAGCATCTCTCCCTGCTGCAAACAAATGCGGTAGGAAGCAACTGCCCCACCGGACTTCAATTATGCATCGGCCTTCTCGACTGGTCAACAGCGCAGCCACCAACCCAAGCAGCTCAGCTTGAAACGACTTTTGACGCTCCTCATCGTCTGCGGCTGCCCGTTATATCCCTTCGAGAACGAGACCCTGCTCCAACACTTAGGCCCGTAGAGCATCGACTTTATCACCCATGAGACTAAGATATGGCGTTGCCAACGCACTCTTGAGTGTTCGTTGGCCCCGGGCAAAGTAGTCAAGACTGCTGGACAGTCTATTCACATATGTTAAACGCCATGTATTAGTTGGTCTCCCACAGAGTAGAGACAGAAGAAGTGACTCCATGCATCACAATCGCTACATACAAACATACAAGTCAAGTGTCCAATACCCAAGAATATGCCAATAACCCGAACCCGCACGTAACCGTTAATGTTGAATAGCCAGAAACGAACAGACCTTCTCGCGGCACTTCATCCACACATACTTTCTACGGTTCCAGGAAAGGGCGCTGTGCGCACATTATATTGTGCAGTCCGCAAAGAGCAAGCAGCAAACAAGCCCCTATAGACTTGTTGAAAAAGTAATCCGCACTTAAATCCTACTTGATGCTGACTACGGTGCCAGAAAAGGACAACGTGTGGCGCCAGTAGACGTGCAATGCATCAAGAACAAGCAATATGAAACCCCCTGTAGACCGGTTGCGAATGAAAACTGCCCGCACTTTCTCACTACCAACAGGTCGAAACCAATATTCAGCAATCTGAAGCTAGGCATAGATGGAGCGTTCGGTTGGGTAAGGAGTTGTAGACCCTCTGGTGGCACTTCAGCCCCTTCACATTGGCTACCGAGCCAGAGAAGGACGATCCTGTTCTTATAATAACAGCGGAGTCCATCAAGAACAAGAAGTCCAGGAAAGCGCCCAGGGCTGCTTGAAGCGGATTCTTGCTGTACGCGGTGTGGGTGTCGCTGGCGTCCAGACGCGTTTCCACCTGTCCCATCCCTATGCCGTGACGGGAAGCTTCCTGTATGCAGTCAGCTGACATGTTTCTGCCCAACACGACGAACGCCAATGGTGCGGAAAACCCCTACTTAATTCAAGATCGGAACGAGCATGGAATGAGTTTGTTTTTTCTAGCTTGGGCGAGGACTATACCCTTTACAGGTTAGGGGTAGGGTCATGGTTATGATTAGGGTTACTCTACTTTGTTTAGGTTTTCGACGGTGTGGTAGATGATTTCGCTAATGACTTTGCGATAGAAGTTTGCGTTAGAGGTAGGGTTAGGGGGATGTGCCGAAGGTTTGCCAACGAGTGAAACGAGTCACCCGGGCGGTGATGCTACAGGTCGGCAGTTAACACGCCACGACCTAATGTGTGGAGACCAACAGCATATACTTCATCATGCCGTATCGATCACATGCATTGCTGGTAACACGCGGCCGTGTCAGAGTGCCACAGTGTGTATTAGGGGTATCTACACGCGTCAAGACGTATTCAACAATGTTTCGTAGTCCGAGGCGTGTCCCTAGCAGTACTGCTCAATTGAAAACAGTGTATCAGTATATGGCAATCGCGTGCGCACATGGTGTCGTATCGCCCATTTGCAAATGGTGCATATGGCACTGGCGTACGTACATGGTATGGCGTGTACCTTTTGGATGATACATAAACCCACTCATCCGCGACATGGGATGCATGTACCAACACTTTGTCAGCAACATCACCCAGTGACTGAATGCACAGCCCCACCGCAACACCGCTCAGTGACTGAATCCACCGCCCCAGCAGCCTCGCCTAATTGGAAACGGTGTGCCGGTATGTGGCAAGCATATTCCTACATGGTACGATCGTTACCTGTTGGATGAGATGTAAAGAAACGCACCTGCGGCATAAGATTCATGTATCAACATGTTTTGAATAACACCGCGTATTCACCCAAGTCCTTAACCCGGAAGCATCGCCCGTTTCCGACCGCCCATTTTATAGCTGTATATGTAACTCGATCAGACATTCATCTACATGGTACGAGCGTTACCTGTTGGCTGAGGAGATATAAACCAACTCTTTTGCGACCTGAGACGAAAGTGAGGCATGACAGGTCTTGGCAAGCTGCAGAGCCTCCTCCGTGGCCTGTATATATGTAGGGCACACATTTGACGACGGCTCTGTGACCACGTAAGGGTGGAGCGATGGGGTGTACGATAAAGCCGTTTCGCCGTCGCCGCTTCGAATGTGCCAGGCGACATATTTCGCAGGTCGATGACGGGGGCCTAATGCGTCGCTCGTCGTGCCCCAAGGACTGTGGTACTCCAGACTCGCCATCATCGAGGGACTGCAACCAAATATATTGGGAGGGGGGGGGGGGGGGGGTGATATGCAATTATTTCATTCTAACTCATGACAGCTATTAATTTCTCTGTTCGAGTGAAACGGTAAGGGAAACATTATAAGGAGTGTGGTGGAACGTTACTAATCCATATTCATTAAAGTCATCAACAAATTCCCCATGTTTGAGGGAGACGATACATAAAAAGCGCGGTAAACGAATTTGGTTTACAGCGATCAAATATCCGACAGCGACCACTACAGTAGTTGTCGCTCTACAGTGCCGATTGAGTCGTGCCGGTTGTTTGCTATAGCGCCTAAGGCATAACTCGGCACAGATGGGAACAACCAGTGGTGGTTGGACGGGGAGTAGTCCCGGTTGCCGCTGTTGTGCCGGTCTTTTCGGTTGGCACATACCTACACTATAGATGGAACGCTAATGTATCTATGCGGGAGGCGCATATTCACACCAAACAGACATGTCCAATGGACGTGTCATTGGTAATGCAAACGTTGCTCGTGAACGGCCAGCATGAACATCCAAAAAGGCATGCCAAAGTACCGGTGCACCTAGCTCTTTGAAGAGCTGGGGTGATTCTTTTGAAGAGCTCTCTACCTCACCGCCATCCACATTATGTGGCCAATACAACTCCACCCCGGCAAGCGTAGTATATTGTGACCATGATAAATGTAACGGTCGGGGTCTCGGTAACTGAGGAACTACCCAATGTTGCCAAAATACATCTGCTAAAATGGGGGTATTATCGGTATATATCCAGGTCGATGGGTGTTTCGTCTAGTTCAGCGTAAACGTTGCCTGGAAATCCTTCTTAGGATTAAGAATATGACTCCTCAACTTGGGAGTTTCTCAAAAGACGCCGGCTACGATAGAGGTAGCACTTTTCGGCTTTTTTGTTTCTGAATGACGGGGCTCCTTAACGCCTTTAGAACTGGAAACCCGTTATAGGGACAAATTACCTTGGAATTGGTATAGGGAGGGGATTGGGGTTCTGAAACTCGTCAGAATGAAATTCTTGCTTTGCAATATGATTTTTTTTGTATATACCTAGGCCCTAGGCTTTGTTCATCGGGTTGCACTTTCATTCTTGTCAAAATCAGTTTTTGGGTGAGGTTTAGAGCTCCTCAAGTGAGGAGTCCGAGAAACAATGATATCATTCACCTCTATCGTAGCATGTGTCAAAAGTTAGGATTCTACAAATCCGTTTCGAGCAACAAATACAGCACAGGTCAACTCAGAAGAAGCAGGGAAGTATATTAAAGGCAGGCTGATCTTTTCAGGAATGTCACAAATCCAGGAACCGTTGTACTAGTCTCTATTGATACGTATTGCTGTAGAACGCCTCCCTGTCCCAAATAAGAATCCCAACCATGGTCAGAAATTATGTTTCTTATTACATGTCCTGTGATCTAGGACAACTTCTGCCAATACATCGCATGGTTTCGAACACGATCAACGCACCTGCGTCTAAAGAGCATGTTCCATGCACAAGGTTGCGTCCTGAGAGATTTGTTCGCCCTTAGGTGTGGGCCCACAACATGGACAACAAAATCTTGAAAGCGAACTGGAAGTTCTTTGTGGAAATGCTCAGCCAGAGCTTCCGTGTTTGCTTCGGTGATGTTCAGGGTTGAGGCCAGCAGCTGAAGATGGGAGTCGGAAAGAACCATGGTGAAGTCCCCGAACTGGAGCAGATGAAGACCCTTAGCCGAAGCACCTTCCCCATCGACAACATTCGAACCGACAACATGCAATCACGTTTAAAGTGAGGCTAGCATGTATGATGTCAAGCTTGATCTCACAAAAGCAAAAGGTTGGAAGAGGGTTAGCTTTAGCGTAACACATTCGACCACACAAAAACTGAGGCTTGCAACTCTCTTGTCAAGACTTTTCTCACCAAAGCAATATGTTGCACACATCAGATCCCCGTTTGTTGCCTGTCTTTCAGAGCAGTTAGGTCCTTGGACTACATATTATGTACAACCTATATGTCTGTTGGCGTGTGAGTGCCGGATATGACTTGAATGGTCTGGCACATATTTTCTTAAGGTAGATCTGTTCTACACAGATCGTGCACAACATACGCTGACGACAGGTATAGGATCTAGAGGATGGAGATCGTGATCTGTCCGATGTGCACAGCACTCGATTAGGTTCAAGATGAGGCTTGCGTGTCTAATGTCAACCTTAGTCACAAAATAAAAATTTGCATGCAGGACATCAAGATTGCTCTATAAACGCTAGCCAAAGGTAGGCATTGTCGAGTTGGGGATACGGGGACATGATCAATGCTACGGTAGGGGTGATACATTATAATCCAACTGGCGGGGCTCCCCTACCTTGGAGCAATCGAACCAGTTCGGATCGGATGCTTGTATCACAGAAACGTCAGTTGTATATAGCTAGCCCATGGGAAAGTGTAACGGACCAAGAGTGAGAGAGGGGGGGTACCCCTTTTTTCCCAACCGAGTCTAGGCCGCTCGCGCGAATCGCTCAGTACCTAACTCGAACGCGGAGTTATAACACTTTGTTGACCTAAACTAGACGTAGATATACCTGCTTGCGTGAGTGGCTCTAAGCCGCCGCAAAACGAGCCGCTAAACGTGAAATCAGGGCTTACCGTAGCGGTAGTCAAAGGGAGTAGGATACATTTAACTTTGTCCAATTTGGGCTTTCCGGGTAGGTATATCTACGCTCGAGTGAGAAGCCCCACCGAATTTACGTGCTACTCCTATGTTAGCACGCCGTAGTAATTGACAGGTCATATGGCTAACGACTGCGATGAGGGGTGACAGGGGCCTTGCCATCAAACGCACCTCCTTCGTTAACGCTCAGCTGGATAAATGGATCGGCGTCAATGTTCCAATTCACATCGCCAGGGATAAAGGCTTCTCCGAATCCTGGGAACTTGTTCAACCGAAGAATTACGCCGAGCTCGAGCAGGCGGACAAACTTCTCTCAACGCGATTCGCGCGTACGGGCAGCAAATGAGGTGGGGAGGGGTAAGCGAGTGAAGACATTGTAGGCGCGTGCTGCGACAGAGGTAGCGCTTTTCGGAAACATCAGTTAATGTTACCGCGGTGGAAACAGTTCCGCGGTCTGATGCCGGACAGTCGCTCTTCTTAAATGGGATCTGATCTGTCGCAGGGCCAAACCAAGGCGGCGGAAAGTGGGGGTAGTCCTAGGCGCATCTGTTTCTGAATTACGTAATTCCTGAATTGAGTAGCTACCCAATATCGTTTGACTAGCATTCGAGTGTTATAAACACATTCGGTGCAGGCCTAGGCCGTGGGGTTGTTCATGGGGTTATGCGTAAGGATGTGATCATAGTCGGCATACATCTCTTCACACGGTGAATAAGAAGGACGTCAATGATATTTGAACTTCGGACGCATGCTACGATAACGACGTGGCAATGATTTTGATGGAGCTCCCCATCCCTGGGACTCTATCCGCAACTCAAAATCTGACAAACTTAAAACAGGGAAGTGTTACGATACCCGATGAAATATCGCATGGCCGCAGCAGACAACGACCTGAGCGATATTTTGGACGATGTCAAGGAGCTCTTCAGTCGTGGAGCCCCGTCGGCCATAACCGTGTTTGAGATATAGTGCTACCCCTTTCGTCGGCCATAACCGTGTCCGGAGTCTCAGTCTCAGCCTGTAGGTCGCCCCGAGAAAGAACTGATAACTCCACCCCCGCGCGAAACATGAGAACGTAAGTGAACCCCTTATACCGCTGTATGACTCTCCATGCATACTACATATGCTGTAATAGAGCTTGTACTTCTTACCCAAAATCGTCCTGGTCGCCGGAGATCGTTAGCTGAGGAGCTACCACATATCGATGGAATGCCCGTCTTGGGTTTAGATAGTATTTGATAAATACCTACGCCATACGTTGGATTGTTCATTGGGTTGCACATTCTTTGTGAAAATGATATGGTAGCCCGCGGCATACAGCTCTTGAAGTGAGAAACCTCAAAACAAGTTTGTGCTACCTCTATCGTAGTATTCGTCAGTGTACATCATCACTCAAACCCGATATCCCACCTTTAGCATGTGGTCGAAGGCCACGAAGAGATTGCCAACTGATGTGAATACATCGAAGATCAACACCGTGCCTTCCGCTATCGCCCTCTCTTGCGCTTCAGGCCACAAGATCCAGTAATCATCGCACGTGGCGTCTGGGGCGTACACGAGGTTGTTTCCATGGCTGTGGCTGGCGCGTGCGTCGTCCTCCTTTCCACTAGGAATTGCGGTCGCCTCAACTCCGGTAGATATGCTTGTCAAGGGAGATCATCACGAAAAAGAGGAAACGAACATCTGAAGCAAAGGAGAAACAAGGCATGCATGTAGAGGAGACTGCTTCTAAGACGAGCACTATCGCGTACCGTATACGACGGTGTATACCACACTCGCGGTGGAAACATTGTGGGATCTACACCGCTTATCACCCTGTGTGGTAGTAGCGTCCCCGATGGTCTAGTGGGTTAACCTCGTAACCACTAAGATTGATGTCATGGGTTCGAGCCCCCCCGAGTGCATACTCGTACTCGTAGGGACGTTTTCTTGTTCTAAAAAACTGACTTGCGGAAAGCGCGAGAGCGAGTTAGCAAAATTCGATGAAAATCGACGAGCGTTGGGAATGCTGAACCCTCTGCGCGATATAAATGAAGGCATGAACCGGGCCGGAGAAGGGACGACACCTGTGACCACGGCTTGTCCAGAAGCTGGAAAGTAAAAAAGGGAGAAAAAAAAAAAAAATCTCCTGGGGTGCGACATACTACGTACCCCGGTGATATTCACCGTCGTATACGGAGTACCTTTCTGTTGCAATGCGGCGCCACGCGGGGCAGGCTAGAGGAGTCAAAAGTTCCATTTCGAACGATAAAGTTGAGGATGCGTGTCAACACAGCTATCTGATGGAAGTACATGTGGATGTAGATGACGCACGCGCAGCCATTCCGCACGAGTACGAGCAGGGTAGTACAATGTAGTGTGGATGTTTGGATTTTCGGCGAATCGCAAAAGAGCAAGAAGCGGAGACGGCACGTTCAGCGACACATCTTCGTCCGTATGTGTGTTGCACGATCAATAGATAATGGCTTGTCCAGAAAGACGCACAGGGTGGTACTCCGAAGAGTTGGAGTGAAAGGTTGAAGTGATAGCGCGTGTTGCAATAGGGGCAGCACCTGCCGGCCGTAACATTTCTGCCTGACGGGGCTCCAACTGAGGAAGTACCCTGTATCCTTTGGAGACCATTTGCGCTTGACAACATTGTTTGGTATATACGTGGGCCATCGGATTGATCATCCGGTTGCACCTTCAAATTTATCGAAATCAGTGTTTGGGATATATGTAGAGAGCTCCTCACGCCGGGCGGTTTGGGTGCCAGCCCTGTGGTAGCACGCGTCGGGTAGCAAACGCGCAACAAAATGGCCTGTATCAGGCCGTTGGCGGTGTCGTAGAGTGGCCCACGGTCTACCGTAACACCCGACGAGCGTTATTGTTTGAATAACAGTCGGTCAGTACAACAGCCCACACGTAGACAGGACCTTATCGTAGGAAGGACAGTTGATCATTTCAACATACCTTACATGGGTAGGGCCATCATTGTAAGAAGCACAGTCGGTCAGTACAACCGTCCATAAAGTAGATAGGGCCTTATTGTAGGACGAACACTCGGTCATTACAACAATCCATGACATGGACAGAAGGGCGTATACCCTTAGTGTGCGCATCGTAACGTGATGATCGGGCAATGCTTAAGCCCCACCTCGTCCCTCTTGTATTCATATTTCCAACATTTAGCTACGTAAACGCCATTGCTTCGGACGCACTACTCGTAGATGATGACCATTTATAGTCACGGTCACGGAAGGGAGTCTGTGCGTCGTTTCTGTCGGATACACAGAGTGGACTACTCAGTTGAAGAACGCCCATACTGAGAAAACGGGCGTAAGAGCGGTCAAATCGGCTTGTCACGCAATGTGAAGCCCATGGTAAACCCTGTATGATTGTGGCGTCTATGCTAACCAGTATGATACCAAATCTGACACAAGAGCTGTACGTATATAAGAGCGGGAGCACTTGCCTATTTCGAGAGGGGTTTATTTCGAGTAACCCGCTGTATTTGGCAGGCTTGTTTCTAGCACAGTGGAACAGCCTCGACGTACATGTGCTTGGAGACCCAATGCAGACAGTATCAGGTGTGGTTGAAGGCACTAAACAACTCCTGTTAGATGTACACCATTCTCGGCAACGTCGTCCACTGCTATATTTTGCTTCATGCAGGTGTGGACCACTCTCGACGGCGGCGTGAGTTGACATGACACCGACGAGATGCCGTCGAAATGCCAACTAATTGGAAATAAGATGCCCTACGGCCATTTAACGGGCCCCGCCGCCCGTGTTGACGGACGGGGCCATATTGTACTCAGACTAACCGGATGGCCTTAAGACAATGCTCAGCACGTAAACTATACAACACGCATAGGTAACCCTGAACGTCGTGCCGAATATAGGTGCAGTATGATGTACCAGTACACGTTTTTGGTTCACTTGGGTTAGATTGTCCTCACTACACATGCGACGGCAGAGGTGCAACCTTTTTTATTCTGAGGCTCCTCACTTGAGGAGCTATGTACCTCTCCTAAAAACTGATTTGGGGATCAACAAAAGTGCTACCCGATGGACAATCCCATGGCCTAGTTATACAACGAAATTTGTTGCAAACCAACAACGACATTGCGACGATTTTTGGTTAAGGAGCCCCGTCGTTCAGAAACCGTTTATGCCAAAAAGTGCTTCGTCTATCGTAGCACGCGTCCTACCCCCTTTGGGCATTCAGAGGGAAACATACAAAATTGAATCAACGAAACGAATGCGGCAGCGGCAGCACGAAACAGCCCGGGCTGCAGGGGTGGCGGATATGTCCGAAATGGAACCCAAAGAGATGATCGACACGCACGCACAATAACGATTATCATCCTTGTACTGTTGCACGCTGCTCTTACAATATTGGCATGTATACATGATAAATCCGCATTTTTCATCGTTGAGATTTTGATACCTTGGCCCCAAAAAAGATACTAACCCAAGATTACATGCCATGCTACATTACAGCTGTGTTGAAGGTTTTGGCTGTCTGGGGCGTCGCGGCCGTATGTCGGTCTCACCCACGGGCGTCGTGTTTCCGTCGAGCCCCGTCATGTATTCCTTCGGCCTTGACCTCGTGTGAGATGCGGAGTTGACGCGACGTAGATCCTTCTGCAGTTAAAACGTTATGTGGGGGTTCAGTCAGAAAGTGTTAACAATATGTAGCACGCGTTGAAGGTCAAGCCCCAGGACTTTTACCGTGGCGGTAACAGTACAACGATCGATGCCAAGTCGGTCTATTATGACAGAAACTTCCATCCGATTAATAGCATGCTTCTGGCTTAACGGCACAGAGGCAGAAACGCATACATACAACGTAAAACGTTGAATGTAACAATACTCGAGACAAGGGCTTCGGCACGATGGACTCTTTCAGGGCATCTTATATCAGCGGCCCAGGGCCTCTCGCGTGAGCCCCTACTCTATTTACTTGCAGACCGTAAGATGTTCTGCTATACCAGATACCAGGTATGTATATGTTTTGCGATGTGCACCGCCATGGAACTAATTGTTCTGTTCGTGGTTTTGACTGAAACACAGAGCCGTTTGTGCTAGTGGTCGGAACGTGGAAGCGAAAATGGGGTTAACCCGCCGACCGTACATCAGGTCCCTAAAGTACTGAAAAATATATTCCTAACGGCTGTACGTGGCGTAGGGTTAGGGTTGGGGTTATGGTTACATGAAAACGGGACCAATATTCCACAAGGTAGAACTCATTAGCTCCACCCTGAATGTTTTCGTACCTGATGGAAACCTCGGACAATAGAGGGATCCCGGATCAGGACTAGGGTAGGGGGGGCACGTGTAGGGCCGCTTTTTTCCAGGGGCTCAAAGCGAGCCACTCGCGCGTGTGATATTTGATACGTTTCGGTTTCGCTATGTGCACCAGAACTGCTAGTCACTAATACGCGCCAACGAAATGGTTGTTGCAGTCTATTTTTGGGCAGTGCACACCGCCACTATCGCGATTGGCGTAAACCCCATAGAGAAAATGTGTGTACCCCTCTTATCGTAGCCTTGCTCCACGTCGGGTCCCAACACGCTCACCTGCGCTTGACGTTGTTGTCTCTGTTGTCGTGCTTGGCTTTGGCTGTGTGGAACCTCCTTCCGTCGCTGAAGAAGTTTGGCTGTTTTTCGCATAACTCGGTCTGGGGGATGCAGCGAAATTCTTGTCTGTGTCTGGTGGGGGGGTGTCGCGAGCGTAATCTGCACGGGAAGAGAGGGAGTTATCTTGAAGTCAGATGTTCGCGCGTTTGTCCAGCAATATCTAAGACGCCACCGAAGTCATCCACTCCTGACAAATATGTTCAAGCTTCGTTCCTCACGGTATGTGGCATATAGAACCTGAGACAACAAACGGTGCTGAGCGTCGAGATCCCTACAATCTACAGCCAAACGCAGCCGGTGGTCGATGGTGATTTCTAGTTGAGCCTCGACGCCAAGCGGGCTGTTCTTACTAGCAGGAGGCCTTGGCGAATAACGGCAATGCAGGAATGCATACGACAATATAACAGCTATCGACACTCACAGTCCGAATACCCGATCCATACGTCAGCCCTCTGACGCATTCTACAGTTGCGGTGAATCTGTTGTTTATGAGACTCCCCTCTTGAGGAGCCGTATACCTCGCCCATAATAAACTGACTTTGAGAAATATTAAAACCATGTTGGAATATGAATTTCGCAGTCCTCTCGTATCTAGTTGATGAGCAGTCTCTACGCATGAGTACACTGAGTATCATATTCTAAGGCTGCCTGTTATGGGAGACGAAATCGGAAAACAAAACAGGATTTCCCCTTTATGGTGTTGAAACCCACACAGCCGCTGGAAATCTCATTTGGTGTGCCGCAGCAGCAAACAACTGTGCTTTCCGCACACAATACTTACTGCCACCGATAATTTCTTGCCTTACAAGGCACGAGATGGCGTCAAACCTTCGAGACCATATGCCTCACTGCTCTGAGAGTGCTCGCTGCCCAGTTGGAGGACCGTTGATGCTGTGTAGCTTGACTTTTCACCGGAGACGTGAGAGTCTGGCTCATTTCTGGACGATTCTTTTTCAGACTGGAATGGGCCCCAGTTGTTCCATCTATCTGAAAAACTATCGTCCAGAAACGGGTCAGGCTCTCACGTCTCCAGCGAGAACTCCAGCCACACAGCAGCAACGGCCATCAAACTTGGCAGCGAGCACTCTCAGAGCAGTGGAGCATACGGCCTCGAAGGTTTTACGTCATCTCGTGCCCTGTGAGGCAAGGAGTCGTCGGCGGCGGTAGGTGCTGCATGCGGAAAGCACAGTTTATTGCGTTTTGGGCAGTGATCGGAAATGGCTCATGTCTACCGACGGCACTCTCCTGGGGTTTCTACACGATGAAGGGAAATCCTGTTTTGTTCTCCGATTTCGTCTCCCATAAGAGTCAGCCTAAACGCGTAGAAGTACACGATGCGGCGAAACTCGGTTTGTTCTTTCTCGCCGGTGTATTGTATATTCAACTTGTAACTAGCTTACCACGATAAGTATCGGGAGGCGTTGCAAGGAACAGTTCAGAGAACGTTACGGTAGAACGGACTCTCGGCCAGTAAAACAGGCCGTAGAGTGTATCTGCCCATAGGATGGTCACTGTCCCGTCAGGGTGAGGTGATGGTCAACCCTACCTCAATCACTCCTTTCCAGCTCTCTTCGTCTTCTCCGATTACCTTTCTTCTCTTCTTTCGCTTCCACCTTTGGCCTCAAGCGCCACTTTCCAAACTACCAGTACCTTCTTTCTTCTCCGCAACTGATCTTAACAGACACTCGGCGCCACCTCTCTCTGTAGGTCATACCACAGAGACAGAAACTCGACACGCATAATTCCGACATATGCAACCCGATGAAAAATTGAATCAGAAAAACGAAACGAATTCCAACTCTATCGGGCAGCTTCTCACAAACCAAAGTGTCCAAACAGAGCTACCTGTATGGTAGCACTTGTCCTCTGTCTTCTGCTAGACCCAACAACGTGCTCATGGCGTTTTGCTGCGCACACTCCTCACGTTACGGCTACGACCCAGAACGGTGTGCACACGTCAAAGGGGATATGTCGTTGACACAAGAGCATATATCGCAACAGTATACTGAGTACCGGTTATACTGTCAAAATATTCACAGTATCACAGTTCGAAAATCCGACGTATTGACCAGAACTCGCAGTACTGAGCCTATTCAAATCTAACTATAGCCCAGTACTCGAAACCCTTTGCCTCGAAAACACTAGGAGTAGACCAGTACTCGCAGTGGTGCACTCCGAAAATAAAGGCGTAAAACCAAGCGCTTGCAGTACCAAATGACAAGTTATTTGGTACTGTGGTACTGGCGAAAAGCGCTACGCCCAACGAGTACGCACAAGAGGCACCAGCGGATACTTGTCAGTCACAAAAAATAATTCTGAGGTCCACAGCTGTCAAAATATGTCCCCTTGAAATCAGTTTACATAGTTGCCGTGCGCAAGACAATATAGATCACCCCGTTGACCTGACAACATGGCTATCAGTAAGGAGTCACAGTGCTATACATCTGATGAGGACATACACCCCCCGTAGCACGAGCGATCCAAGTATCACACCCAGCTCGCAGATAAGAGTGTCGATAATACCCGCGATCTCACAGCTGAAGTTTCTGTTTGCTTTTTTTGCACTCACAATCCGTACAGTCGACCCATTGGTGACCCTGCCCGCTTTCCGCTGCATTTGACAGGTGTCTGCGTCGGCCTCCGTACACCCACCATGTTGCAGCTCCACGCTCCTCCTTTAGGTAAAGAGGTTTAAACACAAGGTTCACCAAAACAGGTGCGGGGCAAATATTGGTCATGAAACACACTTAGGGTGAAGTACCTGAAACGTGTGCCAGTAAGCCCTGAGATGAGGTTAGTGTTCGTGCGCGGTACTGTTAAGCTATCATTGACCTGTGGCTCACGGAATGCTGGCAGTTGTGTTTCAACAAAAACCATACCAGGTGTGGCATGATATATATTTTCCTAAACCGGGGACATACTGTCCAAAAATCAAAATCTTCCACTCTGGACGGATAAGTTAGGACCGTTGGCGTTTAGATTAAATCCCCAAATGTGTCCATGTACTTTCTTCTCGAAGGTGAGAATTAGGTGTGGTTTTGGAATAGTGCGAATACACACGTTGTTATCACCCATCCTAATACCCGTATAAGATAAGGCCTTCGGGATTCATGTTGAGAGTGGCATGCATCAACAGCAGATGTCAAGAGTGGCGCTCACAGTACGCAAAATTAATGTTGTGGTACACGTACAAGTTTTGCACCAAGTACTTGGTTTTGCTTCCATCGATATATTTTCGGAGCCTTTTTGACGACCACGAGTTAGAATTCAGGGAAATGAGCAAATTTGATAACATCGTCATCACCATCATCATCATCATCATCATCATCATCCGTATCATTCTTTCGCCAGCATCATTGGAATCATCATCACCATCGCTTGGCCACGGCTTGATCTCAAACCTTCTCGACGCTGTAGTCTGGGCCCTCCACTTCCCGTGACGTGCACACGGCGTCAGCGTCGCCGCCGCGGCATGTGTATGCGGACGGGAAACGTGTCGGTTGCTGCTGTTTCACACTCTCCAGTGTGCGACAAAGTGGGTGCTGTTCACGTCCGCCTTTCGTAGCAGTAGCAGTAGATCTCCCTGGAATAGTCCTGAATACGACGAGCAGACATGTGATAGACGCAAATACCACGGAACACAGCTGCCAGCGAGCGAGCGAATGTGTCCAGTTGGGAAACAAGGCAACAGAATAAGAGCGGTTTCAGTGACAATCAACAGCAAGAACAATGGCAGAGAGTCGAGGAAGAGGTACTACTGCTTACGGAAGGGTGTTCGATTTCTATAGGAGCGAGATCTACACTACAGCTGCCAACGAGCGAGCGAGCGAATTTGGCCAGTTGAGAAACAAGACAACCGAATATGAAGGGTTTCTGTGACAATCAACAGCAAGAATAATGGCGGACAGTCGAGGAAGGGGTACTACTACTGCTTACGGACGGGAGTTCGATTTCCATCGGAGCGAGATCTACACTACATTGTCCAGGGGCAATCAAAATATATGATAGTTATAATGGTCGATGAACCTGCAGTTCAACCCTACAAGCAGTGCAAGAACGAACACGTAGCGTACTGTATCATATTCTGCCCCGTCCCCTGCGTGGCAAAAAGCGGGTGACCACGTCGGCCCTCCGAAGTATACCACGCTGATAGTAATCAGATTTTGAAGAGCCGACCACAGCAGCTATGGTGGAGGGGGTGACGTCCAGCAATGGCGCGTGTGGGTACCCTACTTCGTGGCCATCTAAAAACTTTGTGTTTTCGGTTTCAATATTCGCGCAGCCGCCATGGGATTGTTTGTTGGGACTGGTCCTACGGTGGGGGGGTGTTATACTAATATACTATCATTTTCACTACCGCGTTTAGGCCACTCGGGCG
>JAYJMJ010047220.1:0-20951 GCA_036873875.1 Laminaria ephemera | reverse complement strand
GCGCGGACGACGACGATGCGCGACTCATTAAAAAGATGCGCCGCGACTATGACGACGCAACCAAAATCCCGCCAGCCTTAATGGGCGAATTCACCGCGAATATGTCCGAATCCTATGGCGTGTGGGCAGCCGCGCGACCAGAAAACGACTTTGAAAAAGTAAAGCCCTATCTGAAAAAAACCATCGAACTCAGCCGTAAATTGGCTGACTGTTTCCCTGGCTACGATCACATTGCTGACCCGCTCATCAACTTCTCTGACTATGGCATGAAGGCTGAGTCGGTCAAAACATTGTTCGCCGAATTACGCGGCGAACTTGTGCCGTTGGTCGAAGCCATTGCCGCCAAGCCGATGGTTGATGATAGCTGCTTGCGCCACTCATTCAGCGAGAAGAAACAGCTCGCCTTTGGCCTACAGGTCGCCAAAGATTATGGGCTCGACTTACAGCGCAGTCGTCAAGACAAAACGCACCATCCCTTCATGACCAGCTTTGCCCTCGACGATGTGCGCATCACGACCCGCGTGCAAAAGAAATATTTGGCCGAAGCTCTCTTCAGCACGCTCCATGAAACAGGCCACGCGCTTTACGAACTCGGCGGCAGTCCAGCCTATGAAGGCACACCGCTTGAAGGAGGCACATCCTCTGGCGTGCATGAAAGTCAATCGCGCCTTTGGGAGAATATTGTTGGACGCAGCTATGGCTTTTGGCAACATTATTATCCGCTGTTGCAGGCAAGCTTTTCGCGCCAATTAGGCAATGTTTCGCTGGACGAATTTTATCGCGCCATCAACAAAGTAGAACGCTCACTCATTCGCACAGACGCAGATGAAGTGACTTACAATCTGCACGTAATGATTCGCTTTGACCTCTCATTAGCCTTGCTGGAAGGCACACTTTCTGTCGATGAATTGCCCGAAGCATGGCACGCACGCTATGAGTCGGATTTAGGCGTTCGCGCACCAAGCGACACCAATGGCGTGATGCAAGACGTTCACTGGTATGCTGGCCCAGTCGGCGGCTCATTCCAAGGCTACACGCTCGGCAACGTGATGAGTGGTCAAATCTACGAAGCCGCACTCGCCGCGCATCCAGCCATTGATTCGCAAATTAGCCAAGGTGAATTTGGCACGCTTCATGGCTGGCTAAAAGATGAAATTTATCAGCACGCGAGCAAATATACGCCGAATGAAATTGTGGAAAAAGCGACTGGCAAGCCGTTGAGCATTCAGCCGTATATGGCTTATTTGAAAGGCAAATATGGGGCGATTTATGGCCTTTAGCCGTTGGCCGTTGGTGGAGGGCTGTTGGTGAAAAGCAGAAATTGTCGCGTGGAGTTTTCTGCGCGACGATTTTTTTAGATTATGACACTCACAGACGCACTAAAACAAAAAGCACTCTCGCTTGGCTTCTCTATGGTCGGTATTGTCAAGGCCGAGCCGAGCCGAACGCTTGACGCCTACATGGCGTGGATTGGTGCGGAGATGCACGGCAAAATGGGCTATATGGCGCGAGAAGATCGCATCGTGCGGCGGCAGGATTTGAACGTGATTGTGCCAGAGGTGCGCTATATGGTGTGTGTGGGACTGGATTATGAGACGCTGAAATTGCCAGAAGACATCGCAACTGACCCTGCGCGGGGACGGATTTCGAACTATGCGTGGGGCGTGGATTATCACGATGTGATGACGCCAAAGCTGAAGGAGTTGGGCGCGTGGCTGGCTGAGCAGAGTGAGGGGGAGATTGAGCAAAGGGTGTATGTGGATACGGGGGCAATTTTAGAGCGCAGTCACGCGGAAGCGGCTGGATTGGGCTTTGTCGGTAAAAATACGATGCTTATTGGTCCGCGATCTGGCTCTTGGTTTTTTCTCGGCGAGCTGCTGACAACGGCCGATCTCATCCCCGACGAGCCAGCCCAAACGCCCACCTGTGGCTCATGTACCCGCTGTCTCACCGCTTGCCCAACCGATGCATTTCCGCAGCCATTTGTGCTTGATGCGCGCAAGTGTATTTCCTATTTGACGATTGAATTAAAAGGGGCAATTCCGCGCGAGTTGCGCCCGCTTGTGGGCAACTGGATTTATGGCTGTGATATTTGCCAAGTTGTTTGTCCGTTTAACCGTTTTAGCCAAACGACAGGCGCAGATTATTTTCGAGCAGATAATATAGACCGCGCCGCGCCGCAATTGCTTGAGTTGTTGGCGTTGGATGATGAGGGGTTTAAGACGATGTTTGCCAACAGTCCGATTAAGCGGATTAAGCGACGTAAGTTGGTAAGCAATGCGTGTGTGGCGGCGGGGAATTGGGGGAGTCGGGTAGCGGTTGATCCTCTAATCGCATTACTCAACGACAAAGAACCACTCATTCGGGCGATGGCGGTTTGGGCGTTGGGTCAGATTGGGGCGGGGGAAATGGAGATTGGGAGATTGGGGGAGTTGGAGATGGATGAGGGTGTGTTGGAAGAGATTCGTTACCAACAGTAGACTTGCCACTACGACTTAGACAGGTCCTTCGACAAGCTCAGGAACCGTCTCAGTCTCCGTTAGAGGTTGGGCATATTTTGAACTAACAGCAAAACTAACTAGAAAAAACGATGGCTGAGCTTGTCGAAGCCTGAGTTTTTTCGGATTCCCGTTTAGTTCGTTACTGAGTCGGGCAAAATCAGCACGTCGCCAGCAGTTAGGGTGTCAGGGGTCATGCCTGGATTTAGCTCAATTAGGTCAGGTAGTTCGATGTTGTAACGAAGGGCAACCATCCATGGTTCGTCGCAGGTGCCGTAGATGTATTCTTGACCTTCGCCGCGTTCGCCTGGGGCTGTGCCAGTTTCGCATTCGGCGTACCATGGGAGGACGATTACTTTAACGGCCGTTAACTGCTCTCGTTCCCCATTCTTAATCACATCCACTAACACAATATGCTCAGACTGCTCAAACGTCACATCCAATGCCCAATTACCTTGGACATCTGGTTCCGCTTCGCCAATCTCATTGCCATCGACAAACACCTGAATCACACTGGCGGTTGCCGCCGTGCCTGAAACCGTCAACGTATCAGAGAAAACCTCTTGATTTGGCTGTGGCACACTCACACTGTTGGTCAAGGTAATGATAGACAGCGGAATTGTTGCCTCATGCCAAACGTCACCTGCTGGCGACTGGGAAGAGACTTGTAGCTCATGGTCACCTGCATGATGCGGCAACTGCAAACGATGCGTCCATTCGCCTGTTTCAGCGACGGGCACTTCGACCATTTCATCATCTATCGAAATGAGAATGAACGAATTAGGTTCTGCTGTGCCGAACAGATCTGCTGTTGAATTTGCCACGAGTGGGGCGTCTTCATCAGCGAAAAGCAGGCTTGGCTGTACGGGTGTCTCGACATCAAACACGATTGGCTCAGACGTCGTTTCGACACCATCCGTCGTCTCTGTCATCGCAACAAGCTCCACGCTGCCAGCAGCAGGCAATGTCATTGTGGTTTCCCAGTGTCCAGCTGCATCTGCGTCTAGGCTATTAAATTGAGTGCCATTTAACCATAAGGTGAGGGTTTCATTGGGAACGGCCGTTCCCGCAATATTGTAAGTGCCTGGCAAAATACGACTGTTACTATTCCAGGTTATTGCGGGAACGTCTTCCAATACATCAGCTACTGAGTGTGATACATGACCATCTGCCGTTCCATGAACCATTACGTCACTGTTAACTCCACCATTACTTACTAAGGGTGGAATCGTTCTGAAAGTGACGTTATCCGTCAGCAAATCTTTTACCTGAACGGTAAACGCCCACGCGCCACTTTCATCAACGATAAATTCTTCTTCAATACTACCATTTACAAGAATTTGAACGGTAGAGCCAACTTTGGCTGAGCCATTTAAGTCAATATCGACAAATTCATTATCCGATACGGGGGAGTCCAATACGGCGGAATCTTGTACATCTAAGCTACCATTTGCAGTTTCCGATACAAGTTCTTCAATGCGCAGAGGCTGACCCGTATTTGCCCAAACTTGTTCCATGGCAATGCCATTATTTTGGAATAAGGACAATAGCCCAATTAATGCGGCTAGAACCATCATAATGCCAAGTTTCACCAACGTAAAAAGTTGGATTTCTCGGTCGGTACGATAGCTAGGGGTGAGTTGTTCTGCGAGAGACATAGTTAAGTAATCTTTAAAAAGTTATTTGAAAACAAAAGTGGCGAAAAACTTATCAAAACCTTTAGTCAAAGCCACTTTTGTAAAGAACCGCGCTAAGGTTTTCCTAAAATGAGTTTCTGCGGTTCACTTAGTTAGAGTTAGCTGGTTGTTTAGCAGTTAAGTTTGTTTTGCTGTTGATAACAGGCATTTGCGCTTGTTTTAACTGCTTAACTTGTGCTTCCAGCGATAAAATGCGCTTCTTTGCGGCGCGAATGACTTTTGTCGTCGTTTCGTCAAAGGTCTTCTTGCCATCCATTGAGCTAATCTGTGCTTCGAGCTCGGCAATTTTGCTTTTCATTGTTTCGGTCTGAGCGGCCGTTTCTTCTAGCTTGGTTTTGCTAATATCAAATTGCTCTTTAACAATGGTTTTATTTTGCTCAGACTCGGTTAAACGCATCCAAAGATCGGCACGCTCTTTTTCAAGTGTGATAACTTTTTGATTTAATTCTGTTGCTTGTTTCGCCGTCTTGTTACTGCGTTGCCAGAAAAGTTTGTCTAAAACGAACTCAATAATCCAGCCAATCAGAATGCCAAGAAACAAGGCAATTGGGACACTCATTGTCATGATAAAACTCCATAGGCGCGTAAGACACCTGAGTCAGACTATTTTATTTTGCTACTACTACAATGTTGTACTCAAGATGTTAACATGACATAAAGTTGGGGGTCGTGAAGAAGGCGTGAAAAGAAACAAAAACGCCCTCAACATGGGTTTCATGTGAGGGCGTTTTTTAGATAAAAAGAGTGGTCCAATCTGATTTATTTCAAAGCTAACTTAACGCCAGATTTGACCACTTTTTAGGCTAATAATAATTATTTTTTAATTGCTCCGTTTTCAATTGCGGCTTCGATGAAGGCATTGAAGAGGGGGTGTGCGCGGTTGGGGCGGCTTTTGAATTCGGGGTGGAATTGGGAGCCGACCATGAAGATGTGGTTGCGGAGTTCGGCGATTTCAACTAATCGGCCGTTAGGACTCACGCCACTAAAAACCATCCCTTCAGCCTCCAACTGCTCACGATAGCTGTTGTTAAATTCCCAGCGATGACGATGCCGCTCATTGACAACTTCCGCATCATAAGCAATCTGAGCCTTCGACCCTTTCTTCAATAAGCAAGGATACTCGCCCAAACGCATCGTGCCACCCATATCGGCCAATTCATCTTGGTCAGGCATAAGACTAATCACAGGATGCGGCGTCTTCTTATCAAACTCAGTGCTGTTTGCCATATCCGTATTTAACACATGTCGCGCAAATTCAATGCACAACACCTGCATGCCCAAACACAAGCCAAGATAGGGAATATTGTTCTCACGCGCCCACTTCGCCGCCAAAATTTTGCCTTCGACACCCCGATAGCCAAAGCCACCAGGAACAAGAATGCCGTCTACAGAATTCATCAGCTCCCAGCCTTTGTCCTTTTCCAAATCCCCAGACTGAATCCATTCAATTTCAATCTTGCGGTCGTTGGCAAACCCAGCATGAAACAAACTCTCACGCGGACTCAAATAAGCGTCATGAAGCTCAACATATTTGCCGACCATCCCAATACGCAGCGTCTCTTTGGGGCTGGTAATATTAGCGATCATCTTTTCCCATTCTTTGAGTTTTGGCTTTTTGGCCTTGAGTCCCAGATGTTCGACAACTAAATCAGCAAAGCCAGTTTCTTCAAGCTCAAGCGGAATGGCATATAGCTCTTTGCTCGTCGTTGCAGGAATGACCGCATCTTTTTGCACGCTACAGAATAGCGCAATTTTGTTCATGTGCTCTTCAGGAATTGGGTGATCCGCCCGTGCCACAATGATGTCTGGCTGAATGCCAATACTGCGCAATTCGCGCACGCTGTGCTGGGTTGGCTTCGTTTTCAGCTCGCCGCTCGCGCCAATATAGGGGAGAAACGTGACATGAACGAATAGCGTATTTTCAATGCCCAAGTCAACGCGCATTTGGCGCAACGCTTCCATAAAGGGCAGGCTCTCAATGTCGCCCACCGTGCCGCCAACTTCGACTAAAACGACGTCTGCGGGGTTCTTCTGCGTGACGGCGTGGATGGAGCGTTTAATCTCGTTGGTGATGTGTGGGATGACCTGAATTGTGCCGCCGAGGTAGTCGCCGCGTCGCTCTTTGCGAATGACTTCCGCATACACGCGCCCCGTTGTGACGTTTGAGGTCTGGTTGAGGTTGATGTCGATGAAGCGTTCGTAGTGGCCGAGGTCGAGATCGGTTTCTGCGCCGTCGTCGGTGACGAAGACTTCACCATGCTGGTAGGGCGACATGGTGCCAGGATCGACGTTGATATACGGGTCGAGTTTTTGCACGGCGACGGTGAGACCGCGTGCTTTTAAAAGTCGTCCGAGCGCGGCGGCAGTAACGCCTTTGCCGACTGAGCTGACGACACCACCTGTTGTAAAAATATACTTCGTTGCGTTTGTTTCCATTAGTTAGGGGTTGGGGATTGGTGGCTGGGGATTGGGGAAAGTTCAATCCTTCGCACGTTGGTTAAATAGGTTTTTTTGGCACAAAAAAAAGAGGTGGCTGAATCTAGGTCAGACACCTCTTCTTGAATAATTTGTTGAATTTCTTCCCGTTTGTTCACGGGATTTTATGATATCAGCCTGTTAGGCGACTGTCAAAATATTGATGTGCCAATGTTGAATATTTTAATTTCTGCGGGAGCTTTCGCTGTTGGTGCGGGCAGAGGCGCGATAGGGGGCGAGGGCGTCGATGATGGTGCTGTGTAATCGGCCGTTATCCGAAATAAGCCCATTGACCAACGTATTCGGCTGATTGAAGATAAACTCCTCATCATCCAAATTGACCATCATGCCGCCAGCCTCTTTCACCAAAAACGTGCCAGCACAAATATCCCACTCATTTTTCGGGCCACGACTCCAAGACGCATCACACTGTCCAGCCGCCAAACGCGCCAGCTTATAGGCAATACTGCCAACCGTCTTAATCGTCATATCAGCCTCAAACGGCTCAAACTCGCCGCGCTTGCGCTCCGAGCGGCTGGCATCAATCACAGAGCCTTTTAGCTCCGTGCGCTTCGTCACCGTCGCAGGCTTGCCGTTCAACGTCACGCCGCCGCCCTGATAGCCTGCATAAAGTTCATCTGATGCTGGGTTATAAATGACGCCCAAAACGGCTTTGCCATTGAGCACTAGGCCAACGGATACCGAAAATTCGGGAATGCCCATAACGAACTCTTTTGTGCCGTCGAGCGGATCAACCACCCATACAAACTCATTTTTGAGCCGCTCAGGGCTGTCGACCGTTTCTTCGCTGAGCCAGCCTGCCGCAGGAACTAGCGCAGAGAGCTTTTCTTTTAGATAAGCGTCTGCCGCAAAGTCTGCGTCGGTGACGGGGTTGTCTGGCTTTTTGTCGGTGACGTCAAATGAGGATTGATAGAATCCCATAATAATGTTGCCCGCTTCACGGGTGATATCGATGGTGTTTTGTAAAAGTTGTTTCATAAGTGGGGATTGGGGGCTAGGGATTGGGGACTGGGGAGACCTCGTTGCTAGCTATTTTCTCCTAGTTTTAGGTTGTTACTTAACAGTTAATTGTTAACTATTAGGTATTAATTATTAATCCTTTATTGAATTTGTGATGACATGTAATCTAACATATCAATCTTGGTTAAGATACCTTCAATTTTGTTGTCTTCCATGATGACGGCGACGTGTTGGTTTTTGAAGACGGCGATGAGGGCGTCAATATCGGCCGTTTTCTCCACCACAGCAACATTCGTTTCCACCATATGCTCAATCGTTTCCTCTGGCGTATGCTCATGGGTGTCAAATAGTAAATGGTTGAGTAAATCTACTTCGCTAACCAAGCCAATGAGTTCATCCTTTTCATTGACAACAGGCAGCTGAGAAATGTTGTGTTCTTTGAGCATTTCAACCACGTCCGACATGCGGTCAGAACAGCGAGCCATGACGAGGGTTTGGTCTGCTTTGCTTTGGTGAATGTTGAGGGCGGAAACGGCCGATTTATCCTTCTCCAAAAACCCCTTCTCTTCCATCCAATTGTCATTGAAAATTTTGCTCAAATAGCGCGATCCAGAATCAGGCAAAACCACCACGACCAAATCATCCTCGCCAAGATTATGCTCCTCACAATAGCGAATCGCACCGACTACCGCCGCGCCACAAGAACCGCCCGCAAAAATACCTTCTTCGCGAGTAAGTCGGCGCGTCATCACCATATTTTCTTTATCTTCTACCTGCACAATGGTATCAATGACGCTCAAGTCAGTTGTTGACGGCAAAAAGTCCTCGCCGATGCCTTCTGTCGTATACCCTTCAGCTTTGGTATATTCGCCGCTTTTGTGCAGTTCATAAAGGATTGAGCCGATAGGGTCAACGCCCACAATTTGCACATCAGGATTTTGCTCTTTGAGAAATTTGCCTGTGCCAGAGATTGTGCCGCCTGTGCCCATGCCCGCAATAAAATGGGTCATTTTGCCCTCGGTTTGCGCCCAAAGTTCAGGGCCTGTGCCGATGTAATGGGCGAGTGGGTTGACGGGATTGTGATATTGGTTGGCGAGAATCGCGTTTGGCGTTTCTTCTGCCAGTCGCTTAGAAACGGAGTAGTAGCTGCGGGGATCTTCGGGTTCAACGGCCGTTGGCGTCACCACAACTTTTGAGCCATACGCGCGGAGTAAATCAATTTTTTCTTGCGACATTTTGTCGGGCAAAACAAAAATAGTTTTGTAGCCTTTGAGCGCGGCGGCGATGGCAAGACCAACGCCTGTGTTGCCAGAGGTGGCTTCAACAATTGTGCCGCCAGGTACTAAGCGTCCGCTGGCTTCTGCATCAGCGATAATGGCTGGCCCAATGCGATCTTTGACGGAGCCGCCAGGGTTAAAATATTCAACTTTTGCGAGAACTGTACATTTGAGATGGCTGGTCACGCTGTTTAATCTGACCAACGGGGTGTTGCCAATTGCGGATAATATGTTCGCGTGTGCTGCTTTTGGAAGGTTCATATAGGTTTCTCGTTGAATAGCTATCTGTATTTTTATGACTAACGTGCCAAGGTGCTTAAATTATTCTTTTACTATTATAAATCAAGTGGTTGGAACTTTTTATGGATAGACTAACAAATATAGATGTTGACTAGTGTGAAGTATATCCTAAAAAATAACGGGACGGCTGAAAAAATAAGGGGGGCGTGCTATAATTTGACTCATTATTAACAGAGTCGCACTATAGAAGTAGGAGTACCTTATGATGAAATCTCGCAGAAGCTTTGCCGCAATTGGGGTTATTGTTTTGTTGATGGTGGGTGTGATAACGGCCGTTTTCGCCGATACCACCTACGTCGTGCAAAATGGCGACACCCTAAACAGAATCGCCCTCAGCTACAACACCACATGGCAAATCCTTGCCGAAGCCAACAATATTGTCAATCCGGACCTCATTTACGTCGGTCAAGTATTGACAATTCCCGAAACAGACACCACGTCTACCAGTGACAATAGCAACACGGGCAACACCAGCAGCACCAGCACCACAACCTGTGCGGCTGACATAACCCACACCGTTCAAGTCGGCGACACGCTATTGCTCATCGCCATTCGCTACAACACCACATGGCAAAACTTGGCACAAGTCAATAACCTTGCCAACCCCAACTTAATTTATGTGGGTCAGCAACTTAGCATTCCTGGCACGTGTTCGACTAGCTCAACAAGTTCATCCAGCTCCTCTAACACATCTAATACCGATAACACTGTTGCCAACACAGCCACGCCAATTCCAACAGGCGTTTGGCCGACGCCAGTCGCGACCCCACTTCCAACAGGTGTTTGGCCGACGGCGACCCCAGTTGACGGCGTCGAAGCGGCGGCAGAACCAACCACTGAACCTGCGACAGATGTAATAGACGCAAGCGCAACAGTTGCACCCACAGCCGAAGTTGCCATTGAGGCAACCGCTGAACCCACTGCTGAGCCAACTGCTGAGCCAACTGTTGAACCAACCGCCACAACCGCACCTGTTGTCTCAGGCAACGCGTTCATGTTTGGCGGACAAACCCACACCTTAGCAAATCCAGACACAATGAAAGAAGCTGGCATGGGCTGGGTCAAATTCCAACATAAATATTCTGCTGGCGAAGACCCCTCAGTTGTGCAGGGACGCATCGAAAATGCGCAAGCCCAAGGTCTAAAAGTTCTGCTCAGCATTCCTGGCGCAGATCACAGCAACATTGACTATGGCAACTACGTCACCTTCTTGCGCGGCGTTGCCTCATACAGTCCAGATGCTATCGAAGTTTGGAATGAAATGAACATCGACCGCGAATGGCCTGCGGGTGAAATTAGTGGGTCAGATTACGTCACTAAAATGCTCAAGCCAGCCTACGAAAATATCAAAGCCGTAAACTCAGATATTTTGGTTATCAGCGGTGCGCCCGCGCCAACAGGTTTCTTCAATGGCTGTAGCGGCGCTGGCTGTGACGATCAGCCCTATCTTGAAGCAATGGCTTCTGCAGGCGGCGCGAACTACCTCGACTGTGTGGGCATCCACTACAACGAAGGCATTTTGTCCCCGCTAGAAAGCTCTGGCGATCCGCGCGGCAATCCAAACCATTACACGCGCTATTACAGCAGCATGGTTGCCACCTATTACAACGCGTTTGCGGGTCAAAAGCCGCTGTGCTTCACCGAATTAGGCTACTTGTCTGGTGAAGATTTTGACGGCGTGCCACCCGGATTTGCGTGGGCGGGAGATACATCTGTTGACGAACATGCGCAATGGTTGGGCGAAGCGGCGCGGTTGGCAAAAGAGGATGGGCGCGTTGATATGCTAATCATCTTCAATGTTGACTTTGACCTCTACGAGCCAAATGGTGATCCGCAGGCTGGCTTTGCAATGGTTCGTCCCAATGGCTCTTGCCCTGCTTGTGCGACGTTAAAAGCGGCCGTTGAATAAAAATATCATGTAGTCACGGTTTCCTAACCGTGGAGATGAAATCAACTCCGCACGGATGGAATCCGTGACTACAACTCTCTTAAAATGACAGAAAAAAAAGTAATCATCTACTCCGACGGCGGCTCAGACCCCAATCCTGGCATTGGCGGCTGGGCGGCAATTTTGCGCTATGGCGAACATGAGCGCGTGCTCACGGGCAATGCGCCCAGCGCGACCAACAACCGCATGGAGCTTCAGGCGGCAATCTCTGCGCTCGCCGCGCTCAAACGCTCAAGCACCATCGAATTTCACATTGATTCCCAATATGTGCGCAAAGGCATTACGGAGTGGATTGAAGGCTGGTCGGCAAAAGGCTGGATTCAGTCAAACGGCAAGCCTGTGTTGAATGTCGATTTATGGAAGAAACTTTGGGAACAATCTAAACGCCACGATATTGATTGGCGCTGGGTGAAGGGGCATTCGGGCAATGAGTTTAATGAGCGCGTCGATATGCTGGCGCGGAAGGCGCGGCTAGAAATTACGCCAAAAGTGACGGTTGATGAGAATGCGCCCAAGCTGTTTGTGCGCTCGTCGTGTAAGGGGAATCCTGGCCCTGGCGGCTGGGGCGTGGTTTTGGAGCATCAGGGGCAGACGACGCAGTTGAGCGGTGGGGAACCGCAGTCGACGAATAATCGGATGGAATTATCGGCCGTTATCGAAGGTCTCTCCCTCATCCCCCTCGACATGCACATTCAACTCTTCACCTCCTCCGACTACGTTTTCCAAGGCGCAACCAAATGGATACACGGCTGGCGCAAACGTGGCTGGAAGAAAAAAGGGGATCAGCCCGTCGCTAATGCGGACTTGTGGAAGACGATTGACGATCTCATGACCACGCGCAAAATCCACTGGATCAACGCCAAAGGTCAGAAGCACGTCGGCATGGATGAGGCGGGGCTGTTGGCTGTTAACGCGGCGGGTGTGGCGGCTGAAGCTTAGTGCTTTTTCTTTGACTAGCAGAGGCTGAGACGGTTCCTGAGCCTGTCGAAGGGTCGTCGAAGTCGTAGCGGCGAGTGCTTAGAGCCTATCCGTAAACTCAAACTCTAAACTTGGCTAAGTGCCAAGGCACTTTGTAAACCAGCTTTCTACTATAGCATTCAAGTGCCTGGCACTTTTTTCGGACAGGTACTTAGCTAAAGTTAGACACGCAGGTCGATAGAGAATAGGGGGAGAAATCGGCCGTTAATACTCCCCGACGCCTTCTCACCAACTTCCACCGTATTCCATTGCCCAAACGAAGTCGCATTCTCTTTGTAAAAACAATAGAATACAAGCTAAATTTTTTACCGTTAGGAAACCGTATTGTTCAATTCACCACCTTTCGCAATCGCCATTGATGGCCCCGCCGCATCTGGCAAAACAACCGTCGCCCTCCTCCTCGCCGAAAAGCTTGGCTACTTTATGTTTGACACGGGCTGGATGTACCGCGCCGTGACGTGGGCGGTGTTGCGCGATGGGATTGATGTGGCAGATGAGGGCGCAATTATTGCGCTCGCCAAGCGACTAGAGATGAGCGTTCATGCCGTGGTTGAGCCACGCGATGGGCGACAGTATACGGTGCTGGTCGATGGGGTGGATGTGACGTGGGGCTTGCGCACAGAAAGCACCGACGCCAACGTTTCCTCAATTGCCAGAATAGGCGACGTGCGTGACGAAATGGTGCGCCGACAGCGAGAAATCGGCCTGCGCGGCAACGTCGTTATGGTTGGCCGCGACATCGGCACAGTCGTCTTGCCCGACGCGCCCTTGAAAATTTACATCGTTGCCTCCGCTGAAGAACGTGCGCGTCGTCGCTGGCTCGAAAACCGCGACAGCCAACCAGACATTGATTTTGAGCGTATTCTTAGCGCAGTGCGCATGCGCGACGAACGCGACAGTTCACGCGCCCATTCTCCCCTTAAACCAGCCGAGGACGCTGTGCAAATTGATTCCACTCATCTCTCTCCCGAAGAAGTGGTTGACCAAATTTTGGCGCTGATGGATAAAAACTAAGTGCACCGCAGAAACGCATTTAAATTAATCTATTGTCGCGGTGCTTTCAAATAACTTTATAAAGATTACTTAATTATGGCTATTTTTTCAGAATTAGACTTAACAACCTTCAATAGCGGCAAGGTCGAAGGCATTATGCCCAACACCGTTGCCGAACGCATTGGACTACAGGTCGGCGACGAACTGCTGGCGATTGGCGAAAATCCGATTGAAGATGTTATCGACGTACAATTTTATACGGCGACAGAATCTTTTGAACTGACTATTCGACGCGGCGAAGAGATTTTGACGTTCGAAGTGTGGCGCGAATATGGCGAAAGTTTGGGCATTGAGTTCAACCATCCCACCTTTGATACAGACATCCGCCGCTGTAATAACCTGTGCGAATTTTGCTTTGTCTTACAGATGGCGCCCCGTTTTCGGCGCACGCTCTATGTCAAAGACGACGACTATCGCTACTCATTTTTGCAGGGTCATTTTGTTACCCTGACGAACCTGACTGAGCATGATTGGTGGCGCATCGAGACGATGGGCTTGTCGCCGCTGTATGTGAGCGTGCATGTGACGGACACTGAGTTGCGTCGTCAATTTTTGCGCAACCCCACTGCGCCAGACATTATCACGCAGTTGAAATGGCTCGCAGAACGTGGCATCGAAGTGCATACGCAATTGGTCGTTGTGCCAGAATTTAATGATGGGGAGTCGTTGAAGCGGTCGGTGGATGAGTTGGCCGCGCTGTGGCCAGACGTGGCTTCAATCTCGGTTGTGCCTGTGGGGCTGACGAAACAGCACAAATATAAGATGCGCACGCACACGACGCAGGAGGCAATTGACACACTTGTTTATGTCGAATCGCTGCAGCCAGAATTTCAAGAAAAGTTTGGCTCTCGCTTCGTTTACCCAACTGACGAATGGTATATTGTCGCTGACCGTGAAGTGCCAGAAGCCGAGGCGTATGATGGACAATCGCTTGAAGAAAATGGGCTTGGCATGGTGCGCAGATTTTTGGATCAATGGAAAGGGGAGCAAGAAGAAATTGCTGAGTGGTCGGGTAATAAAAATAGCTTACCTAAGCAAATTTTGCTTACGACGGCTGCGCTCTTTGGCGACATTTTGACACGTGAAGCAATCACATTTTCTGCGCTAACTGGCGTCGACGTTACGGTTGTGACCATCAAAAATAATCGCTTGGGGAGTTCGATAACGGTTGCTGGTCTGCTTATGGCGCAAGATGTTTCCGAACAAGCAATGGCCTCTGACAAATTCGCCGACGCCGATATTATCGTTCTGCCGCGTGTGACCTTCGATCACCCCGACACCATTTCGCTTGACGATTACTCGCCACAGCGTTTGGCAAACGAGCTACAGAAAACCGTTGCGCTTGCAGATACGATGGGTGATGTTTGGGATGCGTGTATTGGGGAGTCGCAGGTGGTGTTTTGGCCTGAGAAGGATGTGGGAATTAAACTGGATGTGATTGGTGGGTAGAGATTAGAGACTGGAGATTAGAGATTGGGGGAAAATAAAAAATCTCCAATCTCGTGCGAAGCACATTAATCTCAGCGCGAAGCGCGGAATCTCCCAGTCTCCTAATATTTATCCGCAACCAGCCATGCCCCAACAATCCCGCCAATGAAGCCGAAGAGGTGGCCGAGCCATGAGACGCCTTCTTGGCCTGGGAGAACGCCCCAGATGAGTCCGCCGTAGACGACGCCGACGATAACGGCCGTTAACACAGCCTGCACACTGCGCTCAAACCAGCCATTCGTAATTAGATAGCCAAGATAGCCAAAAATAAGCCCGCTCGCCCCAATATGCACCGAATTTGTTGCGCCAAAAATCCAAATACCCAGCCCACTAATCAGCACCGAAATGACCGTTACCCACGCAAAGCGCTTCATGCCTTCAGCCATCACCAGCGCACCGAGCACAATAAACGGCACCGTGTTAGAAATTAAATGGGCAAAACTGCCGTGCAAAAATGGCATCAGAAAAATGCCGCGCAGACCGCGACTCGTGCGCGGCACAACGCCAGATTGGTCGAGCAATTGCCCAGGAACCAAAAAGTCGCCAATTTCTAGAGCCCAGAAAATGGCGACAAATAGAAGCAGAATAAATCCGCTTTGTTTTATAGATTGGAGTAAAGAGTTAGATTTGCCGTTTGCCGTCATGTCTTGATACCTATCGTGAAATGCCATTTGCAATTGAGTATGCTCAATCGATTAGTGACTATTTTCCTCTGTATCAAGCTATACGCAAATCAGCCTATGGGGTTGCAAAAAAATTGATACGATTGATAAGTTGGTCAATATCTACTGGCTTGGTTAAGAAATCGTCAACCCCAGCCGCAAAACATTGTTCCCGCCCAATTTCACGCGCCAACCCTGTTAAGGCAATAATTGGCACATCTGGCAGGCAGTTGATTTCGCGAATGGTTCGCGTCGCTTCCAGACCGTCCATAATTGGCATTTGAATGTCCATAATAATGACATCGGGTGCTGTTTGACACACGCGCTCTACCGCTTCTTTGCCGTTGATAGCGATCTGTGTTTCAAACCCGCTAAATTCGATCACGTCTTGTATAACCTCACGGCTAAGTTCATTATCTTCAACAATCAAGACGATTGGTCTTTCCCTAGTTGTATGACTTTCTGACTGTATTGCAAACATGATGGTTTCCTGTAACTGCTTGGACGCATACTGCTAAATTAGTATCGTGGTCATTATAGAACAAGATGGGATGAAATGTATGCTAAATCTATACATTTCATGGTTATTTCACTGAGCTATTGTGACTTTATCAGAATTTATCGCATAGACATAGAGCATTGAACTGCCGCCCGCCAGCAACACCTTCTGCCCCGCCTCCGCCGCGTCCCGCACGCCGCCACCGCGCCCCCATGTACGATAATTGCTGTGGTCATAAGTTTCCTCGCTGTAGCCACGGATTCACATCCGTGTAAGTTTGCCAAATAATACCTAACGGATTTATTGAATATAATCGTAGTCACGGATTCCATCCGTGTAAAGTCCGCCAAGTAAAAACTTATCAACAATCCGACCTGTTTTTTCCAATCTACCGCAATGCGCCCAGCGCATTGCCATACCTGCGAACGCAGATATCCAGACAGAGCTAGCCTTTTTAGGATTTAAAAACGCGACGAACAATTCCTTATAGATTCCTTGTTTAAAATCCGAATTATTCGGTTTATTTTAAGCAGTCAATCGCTTGGGTACTGGATTCCATCCGTGTTAAGTCTGCCGTTTAACAGTTTTCAAAGTAGGAGATATCTAAGTCGCTCTGAAAAATAAATTTTTGCGAGTTTGAATTATCCCTTTCACACCAGATTGAATATAATGTTTCCCAAGAATGAGCTTCACTCCGTTTGCCTAAAATTCTATTATGGAATCCATTTTCAGTTATATAAGTTACAACTTCAAATCCAAATTTGTTATTTTCGAACCTAAGAGAATCTTGGCTATAAGCATTAATTCTTCCATCAAGTCTTTCGAAGCCCCAAGAGGCATTTTGAACTATTTGTGGATCCAATTCGTGTCGATTGAATAAATCATAAACAATATGATAGTCACTTCGACCTGTTGGCTCAATGTTTTGCAAGGATGAAGGTATTCTTAACGCATATTCTTGGCACTTCACGATTTCATCACCTTCTAACCCCGTACAGCCATTGTTGTAAATTTTTAGGTTATTTGCCTTATCGTAATCTATTGACGAATCTTCAACAATAAAACTGACGATCTCTTGATTTGTATGACAACCTAAAAGTATGATTGAAATGAGACCTATGAGAAAGACTCTGGACAGTCTGAAATTTACAATCATTTTTGCCTCCTGAATTAAAAAAGCCTTCGAAAGAATTTCTCGCGAAGGCATAAATTTCATCTACCTCTAGGAGGTTGATATCCAGACTTTCGCCTGAGTTCAAACCTCCTAGAGGTTGGTATTCAATTAATGATGGTCAACGAGTCGCTCGGCAACAATCTCCGCAATATCTTTAATTTCCATATCGTTTTCGACTTTACCTTGCGCATCATTCATCATCACGGAGCAGAACGGACAGCCAACCGCGAGCGTTTTTGCGCCCGTGCCAACAGCCTCTTCAAAGCGATTCACATTCACTTCTTCAGACTCGCCTTCTGCGCCGTGTTCCTCTTCTTTCCACACCTGCGCACCACCAGCCCCACAGCAGAAGCTGTCTTTGCCTGAGCGATCCATTTCGAGAAGCGTCATGCCTGCGTTTACCAAAGCCGTGCGTGGATCTTCGTAGACATCGTTGTGGCGACCGAGGAAGCAAGGGTCGTGGAAGGTGACTTGCTCAAGTTCGTTATTGTCGTTCATGTTGAGCTTGCCGCGTCCGATGAGGTCGGTGATCATTTGCGTGGTGTGGTACACCTCGTAATCTGCGCCGTATTGTTTGTATTCGGTGCCGAGGGAGGTCATACAGTGCGGACAACCCGTGACGATTTTCTTTTTGTTGACTTCCAGTTCGTTGAGAATTTCAACGTTTTGTGTCGCCATTTCATAGAAGAGATATTCCATACCTGCACGACGCGCTGGGTCACCCGTACAGCTTTCCATCTCGCCGAGAATGGCAAAACTTGTGCCAGACGCTTCTAAAATAGTGGCGACGGCGCGAGCGGTGCGCTGGCCGTTCGGATCAAATGCACCCGCACAACCGACCCAGAAGAGGTATTCAAATTCTGGATTTTCTTCGACGGTTGGCACTTTGAACGGCAAGCCTTCTGTCCATGCGGTGCGTGATTCAGTTGCGCCCCACGGGTTGCCGCGACGTTCGATGCCTTGGAAGGCGTTTGCCAATTGTGATGGATATTTGTCTTCCATGAGCACTTCGGCGCGACGCATTTCTAAGATGTCCATCATTGGTTCGTTGCCGACGGGGCAGATGGCGGAGCAAGCACCACAGTAGGTACACGCCCAAACTGCGCTGGCAGAAATGATGGTGTCGATTAAGTGGATGGAATCGGCCGTTCCTGCCGCATACCCCTCCATATCATCTTTCAAGTAATAGCGTTTGTTAATTTCAATCGCCGCAGGAGAAAGCTCTTTCCCCGTTGTGTACGCAGGACAAACTTCCTGACAGCGGTTACACATAATGCAAGCAAAGCTGTCGAGCAACGACGTTTGGCTGAGGTCAAATAACGTCTTCGCGCCAAACTCCTCACGATCCTCGTCTTCCTCAAAATCAATCATGTTCATTGCACCAAGCGCACCCAGATCTGGGCGTGTGCCGAAGTTCACAGGTCCCATGAATAAGTGGGCGTGCTTTGTACGTGGGAAATAGGGGAGGAAAAGTAGGATTGAGCCAAGCGCACCCCACCAGAATAAGTGCCAGAAAATGGGTGCTGCGCCAACCGAGAACAAAGGCGAAAGTGCGCTGGCAACAGGTTGCCACGCATCAACTTCACCATGCCATCTTAAGTTAGCCGCCGCACCAAAGAGACGCGAGCCAACGTGGAGCAACATAAAACAGCCAACAAGTAAACTGTCGCTGCGAATGCCGCCTGCGCGTGCTTTTGGATGGAGCAGAACGTTTTCGCGTACGGTTAGGGATTTGTCGCCATAAATGAAACGACGAACGAGAAAGTAAATCATGCCGACTAAAACGGAGACAGAAAGCAGGTCAGCGAGGAGACGATAAACGCCCCAAATGCCGCCGCCGTGACTCCAGAAGTGCCATTCGCGAGGCAAGAAGCCTTCGAATGTGTCGAAGCCGTTTACTATTAGGTAGAAAATGAATCCGTAGGCGATGCCTGTGTGAAAAATGGATGACCATGTGCGCCCTTTTTTAAGGATATTTCCTTGCGTAAAGAGGGCGGCGATTGCTCTGCCTAAGCGGACAGGAATTTGGTCAAACTGTAGTTTATCGTCGCCGCGACCTTGCATAATGATGTCGAACATCTGCTTGAATGGCTTGATGGCAAAGAAGACTGCGCCGCCAGCGAGGGCGATAAAAGCGATTTTTTCAATGAGAGAAAGCATAATGAAAATCCTCCAAGATTTACATGTCGAGAGTTTAGCATACTCTTTATTTTGAGTCAGGTTTTGAGCGATGGGGAACGGGGTGTTTCATAGGCCAGAAAATATTAATGAAACAGATTCTCTGGCAGTTTCTTGAGTCGGTCGCGATCGAACCCTAGGGTAGAAGCGTTCATTATAAAAATAGTGCACCTTTACAATGCCTCATGATATATTACTGATATATCAGATAAAAAACTAATAAATAGAAAAAAGTCAGGGTTGACGGTTTATAGCTTAGTCAACTAAAATTTATTGACTACCCATTGAACGTTACGCGTAGATGGATTGTTACATCTATGCACCAATAAGGAATATATCTATGACCGAAAAAGCAAAACTTGTCATTATCGGAGCAGGCATCGCAGGTGCATCAACGGCCGTCGAACTCGTAAAACTCGGCTGGACAGACATCATCCTGCTCGACAAAGGCTCAATGAGCGAAAATGATGGCTCAAGCTCCCATGCGCCAGGTGGGGTAGGCGCGATTAATCACGGCAAACTAATGACCGATTTTGCCCAATACGCCTCGAAAATGTATTCTGAGCTAGACAACTTTCCCCACAAATCCCATATTTATTCTGACCCTAACTTTAGCCAAGCGCGAAACACCTACAATGGAGTTGGTGGTCTCGAACTAGCGCGTTCCGCAGATCGTTGGGAAGACATGAAGCGTCTGCACAGCGCATCAAAATCGTTTGGCGTCGAAACTCATTTGATGACCCCGCGCGAAGTGCGTGATCAGATGTGGCCTGAAATCAATGAGAAAGCGTTTAAAGGTGCGTTGTATTGTCCAACGTCTGCGCTCGTATCTGGGGCAGGCACTTGTAATGCGCTGATCAAAAAAGCGGTTGATTCAGGCGGTGTGCGCACGATGGAAAACACAGGCGTGGTTGATGTCGAAGTCGTCAATGGTCGCGTCAAAGCGGTTATTACCGACAACCCCGATTGTCCCCTCATTGAGTGCGAGATGGCACTATTGGCTACCAATATTTGGTCGCCTGTGTTGGGCGACAAGCTCGGCGTCGATATTCCTCTGTTGGCCTTTGAGCATCAATATGCGGTCAGCGAACCCATTGAAGAACTCGCAAAGTTTGACCCTAACAACGCTGAACAAGAAGCTGTTTATCCGCTTATTCGTGACCTAGATGTGACCATGTATTATCGCAATCACTGGAACAAATGGGGCGTTGGCTCATATTATCACAAGCCGCTACCTGTTAACCCGCGTAAGGTTGGCAAAACGGCCATTCACGATTGGACGCCAGAAGATTTTGTTGACGCACGTCATTTAGCCAACGAAATGTTGCCGAGTTTAGAAGGCAAAGAAATGCCGACCAAATTCAATGGCATGTTCTCCTTTTCTGTTGATGGCTACCCAGTTTTGGGCGAATCTAAAACGAAGGGACTTTGGGTTGCATGCGCCATTTGGATTACGCATGCTGGCGGTGTCGCCAAGTCGCTTGCAGAATGGATGACGTATGGCGAAGCGGAATGGGACATGCGCGGCTGTGACGTCAATCGTTTCCACGCGCATCAATCAACTCGCTATTTCATCGACCAAATTGCCAACTGCAACTATGCAGAAGTGTACGATATTGTGCATCCGCGCAAGCCGTCAACGGTTCCGCGCAATGTGCGCAGTACGCCGTTGGAAGCACGCAATAAAAATTTGAGCGGTGAGTTTGTGACGTTTGCTGGCTTGGAAGTTGCCAACTGGTATGA